>ML776625.1:1396264-1419673 GCA_009831015.1 Picea engelmannii | reverse complement strand
AACATATCATACGCAGGACGAACTTGGAGCGTTTTCAGGTCAAATAGTATTTAGTTTATTGTTTGTATTAAATATCTATTTTAATCTAGATATTATTTTGATTTAACATCAGTTAGTTTACTTTCTTTTTCATAAACAAAAAATCAAAAAAGAGTTATCTTCGCTATCTTGGGACATCAAGCAAATTAGTTTCACAGGTTTATTCAAATCTGTAAATTGTATGTAATGTATATTTGTGAATAAATTGTAATTAACTTGATAATTAAAGTAGTTGATTTGAGTTATTATAAGAATAGTTAGTAGTTTGTAGATAGAATAGTTAGCATAGTTTATAAGTAGTTTAGTATAGTTAGTTTAAGTTTGTTCAGTAGTTTCTAGTTTCCTTTATTTTAGTTTCATTTCTTTTCATTTAGTTAGTTAGTTAGTTAGTTTTAGTTTCTTTTTATTAGTTTCTAGTTTCCTTAGTATAGATCTCTTAGCTCAGATCAGCTTTTCTCTTTGGTTTCCTTACGAGACCTCAAAGCGGCCAACGGAGCCGTTAAACTCATCAGGGTGGTTCATACCAAACGGCTTGGGTTATTTAGACAACCCCGGACCGGTTCCACTCTTCCAGTTGACGGATGGACTGTTTCGCCCGTCAACACGAGTGCAATTAAATCCCTTCCCTGACAGCCTCCTCCTCCACCCATTCACAATGCATAACATTCACTCCAGCCAGAGATTAGTTCGTTGGGGAAGTTTATAAGGTTTAATGGTGATCCGAGTTCGACCCTCTAGAATTGGTATGATGAAGCAAGGTGTCATCACCTTGACATTCATGGCTCCCAAAACTGTCACTTCCCTCATCATCACATAGGTGATTCCTTGTTGTGGCTATTATCTCCAGAGTTTGTCATCATTTTTTCATTCTCCCCCTGATGTTATGCTCTGAGCACTCCGGTCCTCTGTTATCTTCCTTCCATCCACAACGAACATTTCCTACATTTCCTCTGTTAATTCTTCTTCCCACGAGCTCAACTTCGCCATGACTCATGAGAGAGGCAAATCCAAGCACTGACCGACCTACTATAGTCAATTAGGAAGGACTCGATGCACATGACCTCCCTCTCTCTTTCCAAATCGAGGAAGAAGCTCTTCTCTCTCTCCTAACTCTAGCCAAAACTATTGCGAAGATGCCAAACTGGAGTTTCACTCATCTAATCCAGAGCTAAACTATGGGGAATGCATAGTGGAGGAGGAGATTCCTCCTAACTAGGAGGAGAACACCATGGAGCAGAAGACACCAAGAGGCACCGATATCCCTTTAAATTCTCTTGCGCTAGACATGGGAGGTTGTATGGTAGAGGAGTAATTCCCTCCATTGATGTAGGCTAACTAAAATAATGACACAAACCCCAACAATGAAGACCTAGGCATAAAGTGGGGCGACAAATGGAGCGAAGAGGAAACCCATTGGGAGATACACACAAAAATGCAAGATCATCTGGATTTGGGTTTCCATGACTCACCCAGCTCCCGCAGGCTCATAGAGGACCATTTGGTGTTGATTTTCAAGATGAGAAAAGACTTGGTTGAGTAGCTTCACAACCATCACGTCCTCAACAAGTGCCTGGGTATTCTTTTCGACTCTTTGTCAAACGATCTGGCAAAGATTCATTTCCCAACATGTTGTCATCCATTGGCCTTCACAACTCACCATGAAGGATGCTTGGGTTTTCCTCACATCTAGTTTCTTTACTATTAGATTTCTCGTTTTAGCTAAAATGTATTCTATTGAAAACAAACTCTCGTTTACCAGTTGGTCCTTGAACAATGCCGACTACCTGTTCTAGTTTCCATGCATGTGGCAGAGCAAGTGGTCATTTTTGATGTATTTTTAGACATGTGTCGCTTTTTTTTATAGCGTAAGGTAATGCAATCTTTTTTATTTACAAAAAATAATATATTTACTTTTATATTCCTTCTATACTTGTGAAATTTTCGTAAAATAATAATTTTCTATTGCGTTTGTGTATCTTTGTTTCCAAACAATAATGGAAACTTTTCCAAAAAAATCAAAATCCCCTATATTTATATGGTAAATGTTTTTCAGTCATATTCAAATTTCCATAACATTCTCATCCAATATCTATATAGCTACTTCATAATGGTCTCGTGTTTTTGAAAAATTGTAGTGAATATTTTGCAACATAGTTCTATGACAACACATCCAAATATAATTTTTTATTGAATTTTAATCAATGAGAATTACTATGGTATTGCCAAGTGTTACTAGTATTTCCATAACATTAATTTTGTTTCCATTCATACTATTAGGATACTAGAACATTAAAATATTAAATGAATAATTTTAAAAATAACATATAATCATACATGATCCAGGGGATGAAAATATGCTAAAAAATGAAAGTGCCTAGAATTGATTCAAAATAGACTCATTCGTATGCCTCGTCCTCACAATCCCAACACAACTTGAACATGTTCAAACAAATGTGGTATGTGAGACATATCACATTCTGTCCACTTTTCCAAACAAGAAAAAAATTTCTAACTGTATAGTCCATACAGTGTTGATGTGGCAGGGTCGTACTGCTGACGTGGCAGGGTCATATTGTTGACATGGTAGAGTCATGCTCATACATGATTTTAGCGGTGAAATTTCACTCATTGGCGAAATTAATGGGCCTCCAATTTTTTATTAGGTGAATTTTTTGTATTGGAGTGATTTTTTTAAACTTATATCATTAGCCCATAATTTATTTTAGGGGAAAAATCTTGTACAGTGTTAGCCCATATTTTCAGGAGGGATAAAGGAAAAAAAATTATATTTCTCCCTTGAAATTTGGAGGGACAAGCTTCCATTAGCCAAATTTCTAGAAGTATGGAAATTTCTGACAGCATCTTAGCCCTGCCATTTGGTAAAATTGGGGTTTATGGTTTAATTCGCCCCGATTTTGTGGTATGGGCACCGGGTAGCTACAATCTTCCCTCTTCCTTCTTTCCAAAGAACAAGGAGATTTTTGAGAGCATTTTGGCCCTCCCACCTAGTATAAATTATATGGGATTTACCCATATATGCATTCTTTGGTTTACATCTTCGTTCTTATTTGAATTTCCCCTTTGGGCCTTGACGGAACAAAGGTTTATGGTTTTACCTTTCATATCTTTGATGTTCTTCGTGCTACTGCTTATTCCCCCTTTGGGCCTTGACGAAATGGAAAAAAGGGGGCTAGGTTACTCCCAGATTCGGCCCAGGCATCATATTTTGTTATCCTTCCAAGAGAGGAGGACCCTTCTCTACGCTAAGGATCGACCAGTCACCAAACTGAAAACTCCCATATCTCATTCTCTACAATATGATGAATAGTGAACCCCATCTGGATTTGTAAAAATTGAACCATTGATTAATATATCTCATGTCGTTTCATGCAAGATAGGTGAAAAATATTGTGGTCATTGGACATTCCATTGTGATTAGCTAACAAATGAGGAAGCTCTCAAAAGTTATATCCTCAAGCTTGTACATACTAGTAGAAAGAGAAAAATGAATATTTGTCCATTTTTTAACAAATAACCTTTTAGCATGTCCTTCACCATCTAAACTATGAAGTAGATGCCATGGGAAACATGGGTACTATTTTGAATTAGGGTCAAATGATCCAAAATGAGGAGGGGTGAGGGGGATTCTTTTGCAATATCTCCCATGATTATCACAACTATGAAATATAGTATGAACAACCAAATTGAATTGAGGGATAAGTGGAAATTGAAATGTCCATGGAAATGTGTTTAACTCACTCGATGCCCCTTATACTCTTGCAATTTATCAACATACTTGAGGCTTTAATGGAGGGAGGAACAAGATTGGTTATAGTTCCCTCCTAGACTAGTAATAACTTTCAAATGGAGGGTCAAATATGCTAAAGGTTATTTCAATTCAAAGAGTTCGATTTTGAAGTGGTAGTAAAGACAAGAAAGTAAAACGTGGGCCCAATGATCATTCCAAGATACATAATAGTTAAAACAATTGTATAGTTCATGAACTACCTGATGTCGGTCTCTTTCATGTGGAATTCATATCAAACTTATTTGCAAAGCTTGTTGAATTCCCCATTCGAATTTTAGCACCTAAGGATTGTGATTAGTGTTGGCAAAGGTAGCTAGTGGTACATGTGATGAATTATTACTTGATAACATTCCCTAATTCAATTTTAGAACCTAAGGATTGTGATTAGTGTTGGCAAAGGAAGCTAGTGGTACATGTGATGAATTATCACTTGATAATAGGGTAGTTGTTGTTGTAGGAAAATCTCCCTGCGGACAGGTAGATTGCCTCAAAGAGCTAGACCCTAACTCTAATACAGAAAGTGCTTAACGTGAACACTGACTTCCTTTCAAATCTATACAAACTAATACATGAGAAGGAAGGAGAATAGAGGTACCTCTTTATCAACGTTTGTCCCTGCATGCTCTGAGTTGAGATCCAAACTCTCGCTCCTCGATGAGTCCTGTAGACAAACAAGGTATGAACGCTTACTACTCTATTGATATTAGCTTGAAAACAGATCTATCTATCAATGATAAGTTCATGTAAGATCAGACACAAACTAGAAAGAAACAGGCCAAGTGTGTCATATTAATTAGAATAATGATATCAGTACTTACAATCGTAGATGTGAATGCGACAGCTTCCTCAAGTCCCCTTTGTCTAACCCTTGCTCGAAAGATCCACAACTTGGATGATAGCAGCTTCACTGATCACTCTCCTTTGACTGACTGTGTGTTTCCTATGATATCATAGGTTTCATGCTATCAATTCTTTCCCCTTTTTCACCGCCATAGAGCCTACTTATATAGGTTAAGAGAAGCTTAACCTCTTGAGTTATCTTTAGAATAAGTTGAGGAATCCCCTCCTTAGATCAGGTATTTTCCGATGGAACCAAGAATTCGAATGCAAATGCCTTCTAAACTTGACAGATCCTCCCCTTATTCTCCTCAATGGGCCAACCACTGCCTCAAATTAGATAGTGCTCCCTCTAAAGGGACATCAGGGCACTATAACGCTCTCTGGGAGGCTCAAGGGGAGAGCCAACGCTCTAAGGATGGGTAGTTCCCCCTCAGAGAATTGGTTTGTTGTTATAACGCTCCCCAATAGCTTGTGGGGGAGCGCTAGTGCTCCTAAGGATGCCATAGGGGAGTGCTCTCCTTCAAAACCATGTTTTAAGGGCTCTTTTCAGGTGATAAGAGTTCTTTGACTTCAGTTAACCATTTCCCCTCCTCCAAATCAACGGTATGAGATGTTTTAAGTGCCTCCTTAGTGTCGTTATTATGGCAGTATGATTGAACAACATTTGCAACACTTCTGAACAACTTGCGACACTCGCGAAAGTTGTAAGGAACATGCGACACTTACGACAGTGGAGAGGAACATGCGACACTTATCCAGTTCACTAATATTGATGTGTAATAGAATGCCCCCCAAAGCATGAAGTTAGAATATTAGAACTGATAACTGAAATTCTTTGTAGACTTTCAAGCAAGGGTATAGACTCGGAGAACCTGACGGAAGCTACACACAAACACCCAAAAAATATTATGACATGTTTCAAAACCCAAGGCAGGCATACCTATTCTTGGGTGATCAAGACTTGCAAGATATGGCCGCCATAAAATACACTGCGGATCCATAATTGTATTGATAAGAAGGTATAGCCACCAAATATACAATGTGTATTGATACTCTGATGACTCGGACTGATTGTAGCCACGAAGAATACACAGTGGATCTACGAGATGACAAGACATAGCCACAACCAATACAAAGTGGATCTATGTAACAGTGTATGTGTTATTTGTCCAATAGAAACTCCTTCGCAACCTGGGAAAAGCATATATCAAAGTGATCACTCAACCCAGGGTCTTCTTACCAATCCAAATATGGTACGAATCTAACCATGTGAATGGATGTCCTGATGTCGAACATGGCAGAAACCACTTGATTACCAGTCAATGGTGTGAACCGTTAACAAGTGCGAGCCAGATCACCATTAATGTCAATGATTCCCAAGGTACCCTAGTACATTCCAGCGAATGTGAATAGATGATCTGAGGTTGAACATCCATGGAATCATCCGATCAGAGGTCAATGAGGTAAACTTATTGTCGAATGTGAGGAGGCCTACCATTGATACATGCAGGTCCCAAAGTACTAACTGGTTTCTAAGCCTGATTCCCGGATAATGTGTTGAAGTCGACAAGAATAGACTCATCGAGGGAGGGCCTTGATGTATCCCCATCAATGACATGAAACGAACATAGAGATGTAATTGGTAGATCAAATGGACATGGACTGACACGGGGTTTGAGGCAAGATATTTGGGATGGCTGACTCTAGAGGCAGATACTTCCCTTGAACACTGAGGCACAACAACGAAACATGACATGGACCAAAACTATATAGTGGATACTGTGACTTGCATCGGGTGACCCAAAGGAGTGAAAGGAACTCAAAGGATTGGCTCAGTGCAGAGGTTCAACGGATCATGATGCTTGCAAATGACAAAGTGCCGTGTTCAAGAGTCACTCTAAGAATTGTTGGATAATGTTCTCAAGAGACTGCTTGGCTTGCTCCTTTCAATTTTTCCCCCATCCAGATAGACAAGTACCTATTTTTGATTTAATGAGCTCGAGGAGGATAACACATGCTTGATATAACTCACCTTCGGTAAGTTCCTCTTCCTTTGTTTAACGAGCTAGAAGAAGTAAGGGATCGGTCCCATATGGGCCTGTCGATGTGTGTTTTAACGAGTCCAAAGAAAAAAAACTAAAAGTTTTTTCGGGATTATAGAGTTTGGAGAAACACTTAAAAGAGAACTCTCTTAGTTCCTTTTTCGTACAGTAGTCTAACGAGATCGAAAAAGAGATAAACTATTGCTTGAAATACACCCTTTCCAACCTTTTAACGAGCATGAAAGGAAGAAAGATCACTTGGCAATCTTTTCATATTTAGAGAGTCTGAAAGAGTTTAAAGATAACTCCAGGGGGGTTTCTTTTTCGTGTGTCCATGCGGGTCTGAAAAAGAGATAAAAGTCTACCCGGTGAGTTCTTATATTTTCGAGCTCGAGAACAAACTAAGACTATGCTCATAAGTGCGACAAGGTACATAATCCATCAGAACTGCCAGGAAACCTGCGATGTCAAAACTATAAACCAGGGGTTTAGTGAAGCCATTATATTGTTAGAGAAAACCATAAATGACTATACCTTATAAAAAATGGAAATTTATAAATAGAAATACAATGAAAATTCCATTTACCATTTCATTTTGCACAAGGATTTTGGAGTAGTGGAGATTCTCATTTCAGTGGTGGATCTTGTTTTGCGTGTTACCGAAGCTACGGTCGACCGTTTCTCTTGTCGTTCGGACCAGGTAGATATTCATTTCTCATTCTTTCAATTACATGGTTTAATATTCATTTTCATAGTAGCATTTAATTTAAAATATGAATCCCTAAGTTGCCCCAAAAAGATCAAAATTGGCCTCTTTAAAAATGATGGAAAAAGGGGATTCTTTTTGCAAAAACGTTTTAGATGGGGGATGGCCAAGATGCCAACACTTCAATAGCTAATTGGATGGGTCTCTTTTGGCAAAGAACCCATGAAAAATCACCACATATACCCACGCAGCCATAAATAAGTCGTTTTTATTTTAAAACATTTTTGTTGTTGTGTGATGAACATTGAATGGCTAAGAGAGGGCATGGTGATTATAAAAGAGGGTGTGGTCTATTTAAATGATGTGGGAATTAGATTTTCGTTTTTTTAGATTTCTTTTGAAAATTGCCGAAATTGCCAAAATGTTGGAATACCGAATTCTTTATTCTTTTTGTTTTGTAGGTGACTTCGGCGACCATGATCGAGTGGAAAGAACGAGAACATGAAATTGATGAATTGGATTTCTTGCGAAGTCCTCGCACATGGGCCGCATTGCGAGCTTGTGGCTTACTCAAATTCTTCAAGTTGTAAAAAATGAAGAAGGAGATTTTGTTGCTTGAGCATATGATCGACCTATGGGATATTGCAGAGCAAGGATTTCGGATTAGCACAGAACTTTTAACCATTGAGTTATAAGACGTGTATTTTTTGACTGGCCTCTCAAAAAGAGGGGCTCCCATATCTTTTTCTGGGTAGAGGGTGCTACCTGAGCAAGTGGACGAATATCTGGCACGTCACTGTGTCCCAGGAGCAAGACTGGTAGGGGGTAGAATACCTATAAAGGATATTCGAGAGATACCCCTCCGGTCCATTTTGTTTTCCATCATAAGCATGATGGGCAGTACTAGCATGCATCTGGCATCAAGATCACATGTGGCTTATGGTGTTCAGTGTTTGGAACTAACATTGTTCAACTGGAGTGCAGGGTTCCTTCAAAATGTGAAGGAACAGGTTTCATGGTGCAGGATGGGGCATAAATAGTTTGGTTATGGCTCTTTTCTGGTCTCATTTCTTCTAGAGCGCATTCCCCAGATGCAACCTCAGATAGCACTGGCGGTGCGACCAGTGGACGAACCAAGGATGGAGAGGTGGACTAGTCTGTCTCTGAGGCTAGTAGCAGAGTCAGAGTTCTGTTTCACTGGCGATTTCTTTGCTTGGCTGAGACGACAGTATATCTGGATAGAGGACTTCCCATATGCTGAGGTGGATTTCCGCGAGAGTATGGATTTGATTTTACCCACAGGGGAATATTGGGATGCTTCAGGTAAGAGACTGAGCAACACCTTGTCTAGTTTTGTTTTTTTTAAGTTTTTAATGTATATATAGTTTTTGGGTATGTAGAAGAGTTTTTAACAGATGTATTGTTTTCAACATGTAGACAAGGGAGCAGTGCGCCCCGCCAATATACTGACACCAGGACATTGCGGGGGCGTTCCAGTTGCAACAGATTCGGCAGTACCAGTGATAGGTCTCTAAAAGGTTGAAAGAAACCTCCAAGGCCTCACGATGGGAATTCCTCCTCTACGGAGGGGAGAAGTGCCTTTACATCTGCAGAGGCACACTGTGGGAGTACTAGAGAATATCAATTCTATACTGAGGTGTGTAGTGCACGCGGTGATATGTTACTCGCAGCACAATGTAGTGCGGGGAGATTAGAGTCTCTTTGGTGATTGCATTTTTGTATGCCTTGTCAGGCGACGTTGTATGGGCGTAAAGACCCAACATTTTTCTCTTCTACATACTTTTTGATGTAATCAAAACATTTCAATCATGCCATATATATATATATATATATATATATATATATATATATATACAGTTCTGAGTTTTTTATAGTGCCAAATGATTTGTACATGATGATGTATGTGATGTGTTTTAATTTACATGTGATGTACAATTTTTCTTTCCTTAAATCTTATATGTGGGTGAGATACCGATCCATGATGTAACTAGCTAACGAATCTGAAACACTATTAAGTTCTCTTGGAATGTGTCTATATTCAATGTAATCGAACATTTGTTCAAGATGGAAAACTTGTAGGTGGAGACGTAGCAGGATAGGACTATGGATAGCGTAGATATGGTTGAGTTGATAGACCACGAGTTGGGAGTATAAGTAAACAGTGATACAAGAGATACCTAGGGAGGAGGCTTGGTTCAATAGTCCGATGACAACATGATATTCTTCCATATTTTTGGTTGTTGGTCCTATGTAGATACCTCTTGAACTCACCACCTCGTCAAATTGGTAAATAACCCATGCTTCCGAAGCAATGTTCCGGGTATGTCGAATATCGCCATCCGCAAACCCAAAAAATATAGGAAAGGAGGATGTCATCTGTGCATGAAAACACAAGCACAATCATGAGTGGCAATAGTAAAGACTCGAGCACGCGAAAGAAAAAGACACACCAAAACTACAATACAATAATGTACAAAGTACCCATGCTAGGTAATCTAAGCATAGTACTTTTTAAGGTACAAACCATTTCGGGGCTCTCCTAGGGGAATTCCATCATGATCTACTAATTTGTAAGCACCTCTGTGTAGGACACACTTCATGATGTAAGGACCGTGCCACAGAGGTCCTAACTTACCTATCCCCAATTTATCATGAGCTTGGTCATAAACGAGGACTAAGTCTCCTTCTGCAAAATTCCGAGGGTGGACGGATTTGTTGTATTGACTCTTAATTCGTTTCTGATGTGCCTCATTAACGAGAGCAACATCACGACGTGTTTTGTCTAGTTTGGATATATACAAGAATCATTCTTCTTCAGCAGAAGTATGGGGTAAGAGTTCTACTTTAAGTTTGAGTGATGGAATCTAACACTCGATTGGTAGAACGACTTCGATGCCATATACCAACTGGAAAGGAGTAAATCCAGTTACGGTTTTTACGGAAGTGCGATAATCCTAGAGAGCGGAAAAGAGTTGTAGATGCCACGATGTCTTGTTTGCCCCTACCATGCATTGAATCATGGTTTTCAGGACTTTGTTGATGGCCTCAACTTGTCTGTTGGCCTGAGTATAGTAAGGGGATGAGTTTTCATGGCGAAAACCAAATTTGACATGCAGTTTGTTCATCATCTGGTTCTTGAAGTGTGCACCGTGGTCAGTGATAATGGCGCATGGTACACCAAAATGAGTTATGATATTGTTGAAAAGAAACAAAGCTCCAGTATGACCATCGTTCAGGAAGGTAGGCATAGCCTCAGCCCATTTGGTGAAGTAGTTGATGGTGATGATGATATAACCGTGCCCCTCGGTCGAGGCCGCATACGTAGCTATTCAATGTACCTCTCCCTCTCCAGACAACCCACATTTTCTAGCACCTGATGCCTACTCGGTGCCCTCATGGTTGGATTCCCTATCATCTGCAATCGATTACATTTCCCAAAATTTCCCCTCTGACAAATCTATTATGGAAATGCTTAGTATTGACGATCTACCTTGGGATGATAACCATCATCGATCCTCTTTTCTTCTGCCTTTGGAGGAAATCCATCATGACATACACTCTTTCTTCCCCCCCGATGTTACCAATGCTCCCCAATCTCCTCTCCTCACACAAGATACTCTCTCTGAGGGGAATATGGGTAACATCTCTACCACGATTGTTATTGATATTTTGATCAAAGAAGGTGTCATGGAAAACATTAACCTTGGTGCTAATTGCACACCCAACGAAGTGGTCTCTTACACTGCTTTGTTTAAAAAATTCTGTGATGTCTTCGCTTGGAGCTACGAGGAAATGCCAGGGATCGACCCTTCGATCGTCATGCATGAAATCAAGACTTACCCTGGTGCAAAACTTGTTCGACAAGAACTCCGCCTGGTTCATCCCAAGAAAATCGCAGCTATAAAGGCAAAAGTTGAAAAACTTCTAAAATCTGGCTTGATCTACCCCGTCCCTTTGACAGAATGGGTCTCCAACCTTGTTCCGGTTTCCAAAAAGCAAGGGACCATCCATGTTTATGTTGAATATCGAGATCTCAACAAAGCTTGTCCAAAGGACAACTACCCTACGCCCTTCATCGACAAAATCATCAATAATTGCACTAGGAGCGTAATCTTCTCTTTCATGGATGGCTTCTTTGGGTATAACCAGATTGAAATCCTACCTGCTGATCAACATAAGACAACCTTTATCTTCCCATGGGTAACTTTTGCCTATCGAAAGCTACCTTTTGGTCTAAAAAATGCTGGTGCAACTTTCCAGCAGGCCATGTCGTATGCTTTCCACGATATCAAGCATATCATAGAGCCTTACCTCGATGACTTACCCACCCACTCATCCAATCGATCCAATCAACTTGATCACTTATGGGTGATTTTTCTTCGATGTCGGTTCTACTGGATTCGCTTGAACCCGCATAAGTGCATTTTCGCTGTCGAATCCGGTCGACTCCTCGGTTTTACTGTCTCCAAAGATGGGATTAGGGTGGATCCCTTAAAGATTAAGGAAATTATCCTTACATCGTGAAGAGTGTCCTACACAGAGGTTCCTACGAATTAGTAGATCGTGATGGAATTCCCCTAGGAGAGCCCCAAAATGGGTTGTACCTTAAAAATTACTATGCTTAGATTACCCAGCATGGGTACTTTGTACATTATTGTATTGTATTTTTGGTGTGTCTTTTTCTTTCGCGTGCTCGAGTCTTTACTGTTGCCACTCATGACTGTTCTTGTGTTTTCATGCGTAGATGACATCCTCCTTTCCTATATTTTTTGGGTTTGTGGATGGCGCTAGTTGACATACCAGGAACATTGCTTCGGCAACATGGGTTATTTACCAATTTGACGAGGTGGTGAGTTCAGGAGGTATCTTCTTAGGACCAACAACCAACAATATGGTAGAATATCATGTTGTCATCGGACTGTTGACCCAAGCCTTCTCCCTAGGTATCTCCCGTATCATTGTTTACTTAGACTCCCAACTCGTGGTCCATCAAATCAACTATATCTACGCTATCCGTAGTCCTATCCTTCTACATCTCCACCTACAAGTTCGTCGTCTTGAACGAATGCTCAATTACATTGAATATAGACACATTCCAAGAGAACTTAATAGTGTTTCCGATTCGTTAGCTAATTACATCATGGATCGGTATCTCCCCCACATATAAGATTTAAGGAAAGCAAAATTGTACATCACATGTAAATTAAAACACATCACAGACATCATCATGTACAAATCATTTGGCATTGTAAAAAACTTGGAACTATATATATATATATATATATATATATATATATATATATGGCGTGACTGAAATGTTTTGATTACATCAAAAAGTATGTAGAAGAGAAAAATATTGGGTCTTTACATCCATACAACATCGCCTGACAAGGCATACAAAAATACGATCACCATAGAGTCTCTAATCTCCCTGCACTACATTGTGTTGCGAGTAACATATCACTGCACACACTATGCACCTCAGTAGAGAATTGATATTCTCTGGTACTCCCACAGTGTGCCTCTGCAGATGTAAAGGCACTTCTCCCCTCCGTAGAGGAGGAATTCTCATCGTGAGGCCTTGGAGGTTTCTTTCAACCTCCCAGAGACCTATCACTAGTATTGTTGGATCTGCTGCAACCGGAAAGCCCCCGCGACATCCTGGTATCGGTATATCGGTCGGGTGCACTGCTCCCTTGTCTGCATGTTGAAAACAATACATCTGTTAAAAACTCTTCTACATACCCAAAAAATATATATACATTAAAAACTTAAAAAAAACAAAACTAGACAAGGTGTTGCTCAGTCTCTTACCTGAAGCATCCCAATCTTCCCCCGCGGGTAAAATCAAATCCACACTCCCATGGAAATCCACCTCAGCATACGAGAAGTTCTCTATCCAGAGATACTGTCGTCTCAACCAAGCAAAGAAATTGCCAGTGAAATGGAACTCTGACTCCGCTACTAGCCTCAGAGACATACTAGACCACCTCTCCATCCTTGGTTCATCCACTGGTCATACCTCCAGTTCTATCTGACGCTGCATCTGGGGGATGCGCTCTAGAATAAATGAGACCATAAAAGAGCCATAACCAAACTATTTCTACCCCATCCTGCACCGTGAAACCTGTTCCTTCACATTTCGAAGGAACCCTACACTCCAGTTGAACAGTTTTGGTTCCAAACACTGAACACCATCAGCCACCTACGATCTTGATGCCAGATGTGTGCTAGTACTGCCTGTCATGCTCATGATGGAGAACAAAATGGAACAGAGGGGTAGCTCTCAATTATCCTTGATAGGGATTTTACCCCCTACCAGTCTCGCTCCTGGGACACAGTGACATGCTAGATACACGTCCACTTGCTCAGGTAGTGCCCTCTGCCGGGAAAAAGATATGGGAACCCCTCTTTTTGAGAGGCAAGTCAAAAAATACATGTCTTCTAACTCAATGGTTAAAAGCTATGTGCCAATCCGGAATCCTTGGTCCACAACATCCCATAGGTCGATCATATGCTCAAGCAACAAAATCTCCTTCTCCATTTTTTGCAACTTGAATAATTAGAGTAAGCCACAAGCTCACAATATGGCCCATGTGCGAGGACTCCACAAGGAAGCCAAGTCATCAATTTCATGTTCTCATTCTTTCCAATCGATCATGGTCATCGAAGTTGCCTACAAAACAAAAAGAATAAAGAATTCATTATTCCAACGTTTTGGCAATTTCGGCAATTTTCAAAAGAAATCTAAAAACATGAAAATCTAATGCCCACATCATTTAAAGAGACCACACCCTCTTTTATAATCACCACGCCCTCTCTTAGCCATTCAATGTTCATCACACAACAACAAAAACATTTTAAAATAAAAACGACTTCTTTATGGCTGCGTGGGTATATGTGGCGATTTTTCATGGGTTCTTTGCCAAAAATGACCCATCCAATTAGCTATTGAGGCGTTGGCATCTTGGCCATCCCCCCTCTAAAACGTTTTTGCAAAAAGAATCCCCTTTTTCCATCATTTTTAAAGAGGCCAATTTTTATCTTTTTGGGGCAACTTAGGGCTTCATATTTTAAATTAAATGCTGCTATGAAAATGAATATTAAACCATGTAATTGAAAGAAGGAGAAATGAAGATCTACCTGGTCTGAACAACAAGAGAAATGGTCGACCGTAGCTCCGGTAACAAGAAAAACAAGATCCACCGCTGAAATGAGAATCTCCACTACTCCAAAATCCTTGTGCAAAATGAAATGGTAAATGGATTTTTCATTGTATTGTTATTTATAAATTTACATTTTTTATAAGGTATAGTCATTTATGGGTTTCTCTAACAATATAATGGCTTCACTAAACCCCTAATTTGTAGTTTTGACATCGCATGTTTCCTGACAGTTCTGATGGATTATGTACCTTGTCGCACTTATGAGCATAGTCTTAGTTCGTTCTCGAGCTTGAAAATATAGAACACCCCGGTAGACTTTTATCTCTTTTTCGGACCCACATGGACACACGAAAAATGAAACCCCCTGAAGTTATCTTTAAACACTTTTCAGACTCTCTAAATATGAAAATATTGTCGAGTGATCTTGCTTCCTTTCGCGCTCGTTAAAAGGTTGGAAAGGGCGTCTTTCGAGCGATAGTTTATCTCTTTTTTGGTCTCGTTAGCCTATTGTACAAAAAAGGAACCGTGAGAGTTCTCTTTTAAGTGTTTTTCCAAACTCTATAATCCCAAAAAACATTCGAGTTTTCTATCTTTGGACTCGTTAAAACACGCATTGACAAGCCCATACAGGACCGATCCCTTACTTCTTCTAGTTCATTAAACAAAGGAAGAGGAACTTACCAAAGGTGAGTTATATCAAGCATGTTTTATTCTCCTCGAGCTCATTAAATCAAAAAGAGGTACTCGTCTATCTAGATGGGGGAAAAATTGAAAGGAGCAAGCGAAGCAGTCGCTTGAGAACATTAGACAACAATTTTTAGAGTCGCTCTTGAACACGACACTTTGTCATTTGCACGCATCATGATCCTCTGAACCTTTGCACTGAGCCAATCCTTTGAGTTCCTTTCACTCCTTTGGGTCACCCGATGCAAGTCACAGTATCCACTGTATAGTTTTTGTCCATGTCATGTTTCGCTATTGTGCCTCAATGTTCAAGGGAAGTATCCGCCTCTAGAGTCAACCATCCAAAATATCTTGCCTCAAAACCCATGTCAGTCCATGTCCATTTGATCTACCAATTACATCTCTATGTATGTTTCATGTTGTTGATGGGGGACACATCAAGGCCCTCCCTCGACGAGTCTATTCCTGTTGACTTTAACACATTCTCCGGGAATCAGGCTTAGAAACCAGTTAGTACTTTGGGACCTACATGTCTTAATGGCATGCCTCCTCACATTCAACAGTAGGTTTACCTCATTGACCTATGATCTTATGATTCCATGGATGTTCGACCTCAGGTCATTTATTCACATTTGTTGGAATGTACTAGGGTACCTTCAGAATCATTGACATTAATGGTGATCTCCCTCGCACTTGTTAACGGTTCACACCATCGATCGGTAATCAAGTGGTTTCTGCCATGTTTGGCATCAGGACATCCATTCACATGGTTAGATTTGTACCATATTGGGATTGGTAGGAAGACCCTGGGTTGAGTGATCACTTTGATATATTCTTTGCCCAGGTTGCGAAGGAGTTTCTATTGGACAAATAACACATACATTGTTACATAGATCCACTTTTTATTGGTCATGGCTATGTCTTGTCATCTCGTAGATCCACTGTGTATTCTTGGTGGCTACGATCAGTCCGAGACATCAGAGTATAGATCCACATTGTATCTTCGGTGGCTATAACTTCTTATCAATAAAATTATGGATCCGCAGTGTATTTTATGGCGGCCATATCTTGCAAGTCTTGATCACCCAAGCATAGGTATGCCTGCCTTGGGTTTTGAAACATGTCATAATATTTGTTGGATGTTTGTGTGCAGCTTCTGTCAGGTTCTCTGAGTCTATACCCTTTCTTGAAAGATCCACAACCTGGATGATAGCAGCTTCACTGATCACTCTCCTTTGATTGACTGTGTGTTTCCTATGAGATCATAGGTTTCATGCTAGAAATTCTTCCCCCTTTTTCACCACCATAGAGCCTGCTTATATAGGTTAAGAGAAGCTTAACCTCTTGAGTTATCTTTAGAATAAGTTGAGGGATCCCCTCCTTAGATCAGGGATTTTATGATGGAACCAAGAATTCGAATGCAACTGCCTTCTAAACTTGAGAGATCCTCCCCTTATTCTCCTCAACAGGCCAACCACTGCCTCAAATTAGATAGAGCTCCCCCAAAAGGGACATCAGGGCACTATAGTGCTCTCTAGGAGGCTCAAGGGGAGCGCCAGAACTCTAAGGATCGGTAGCACCCCCTCAGAGAAGTGGTTTGTTATTATAATGCTCCCCGATAGCTTGTGGGGGAGCACCAGTGCTCCTAAGGATTCCGTAGGGGAGTGCTCTCCTTCAAAACCCTATTTTAAGGGCTCTTTTCAGGTGATAAGAGTTCTTTGACTTTGGTTAACCATTTCCCCTCCTCCAAATCAATGGTATGAGATGTTTTAAGTGCCTCCTTAGTGTCGTTATTATGGCAGTATGCTTGAACAACATTTGCAACACTTCTGAACAACTTGTGACACTCGCGAAAGTTGTAAGGAACATGCGACACTTACGAGAGTTGAGAGGAACATGCGACACTTATCCAGTTGAGTAATATTGATGTGTAATAGTTGTATAAATTGTTGATGGATGGGATTCTAAGGAGATTCATGATGTATTATTTATGGATGATGGTATTACACAAAGCCACCATGACGAAAATGCCACCATGTACAATACCAATTAAGTCAAGGGCATGATGGGCTATGAATCTAAACGTTGAGGAAGGAGAAGACACACATTCTATAGGTACAATAATCCATTTACATAGAGGAGGTACTCAACCTATGGGTGCATGTTAGGAAGGATGAGAATTTTAAATGATATGTGTAGAAGGTGCAACTGATGGATTATGATATACATGACCTCACCTTGTTCCTTGAATTTTCCCTAGAAAAATAGTCAAAATTGAGGGACCAGGCCATGCTCTTATCATTATTCAAGCGATTGTTTAAATCTAGGATCACCATTATCCTACATGTCCCATGCTTGGGGAATTCTCCAATGATAATAAAGTGTGTGTGGCTACTATTGTCGTGGACTCAAATAGGTGGGATTTGACTAGAAATCCCTCTCAGTGAAAATAGTATTCATGTTGTTACCAAATAGTCCTGGGATGGGCAAGATATCAATGATGCATTCACTACTAGATTCCAAGTACTATAGAATGAGACAATCATATAAGAACAAATATCTATCCATTCCTAAAATATGGCACAAAGAAGAAAGTTCGGGGATATGACAAGATCCTAAAACAAAGAAATAATGATATGGCACACTAAAAAACATTACTAATGAGCAATCATCCAAAGCATTAGAAGGGTCATAAAATACTTTCTCAATAGTCTGCAACATGCAAATTTTTATTCCCTACTCTCTTTTCCAAGATGAGTATATCCTAGGCTTGTATGAGTACTATAAAGGAATTGTACAATTACAATACGAATTCAGAATTAACATGCAGCCTGAGTTAGCACCCTGCAACATGAAATAATAGTCCTCCTAACTAATGAGACATTACCAACCAAGATCAAACAAACAAAAAGGTGCCAAAACAACCACCCATACAAGAAAAATCACTTGGGTCAACTTCAAAATGACACCTATAGGCATACATACAACATTACAAGTTTTGATCCTTGTTGATGGTAGTTTCAAACCATTGGATATTTTATAGGTCATCACGATTATGACATATAGTATGAACAACCAAATTGAATCAAGGGACAAGTGGAAATTTAAATGTCCATGGAAATGTGTTTAAGTCACTCCATGCCACTTATACTCCTCCAATTTATCAACATACTTGAGACTTTAATGGAGGGAGGAACAAGCTTGGTTATAGTGCCCTCCTAGCCTACTAATAACTTTCAAATGGAGGTTCAAATATGCATTTCAAGAAGACCTTTCTCAAATGATAACAATGCTCTTTATCATATCTAGAGAAGACGGTAATGCCATCTAGACAGATGACCACAAATTTATCCTTTTCTCCAGTGAAGGCGATGTCCATGGCTCATTGAAAGGTTTCTCCTGTGTTCGTCAAACCAAAGGGAATTTTGGCATACATGAACATGCCCCAAGGACTGGTGAAGTCCATCTTTTCCCTATCTTTAGGCAAGACAAAAATCTGATTATAGCCAAAAAAGCCATCAATCATGGACATCTTAGATGCACATGTCACTCTTTGCAATATGTGTTACATTTTTGGCAAAGGATAATTTTCCTTCTTATAGCTTTTGTTTAGGTTCCAAAAATCAACACACAGTCTGTCTTCTCCATTCTTCTTTCTTACTAGGACCAGGTTTCTCCCCCATTTAAAATATATCAAAGGGACAATGATCTAGGCATTCAACAACTTCTTTACCTCCCTTTCCATAACATGCAATAACATAGTATTTATTTGTCTTAATTTCTACCTAAATGGTTTGGCCTCCTCTTTTAATGGGATATTATGATCAATAACACTTGTGTTGTATGTTTTGAGATCTTCATATGTCTAGGAAAACACATCAGTGGATTCCCTTAACAAATCAACATACTCAGTCCTTTGTTTCTTTGACAGACTCTTGACAACTTGACAAATTTAGGATCCTTCTCTGTACCAATATTTCAATTAGCTACATGGACGTCCTCATTTGAAACTTTACCCTTTACGTCCACATCATTTGTGTCAAATAGTCTTTCCAAAGGAACTAGTCCTTTTGGGATATGATTGTTGGGAAGCTAGACAATATGATGATTAGCAATTTTGTTTAGAAAAGCATCATCATGAGGATTTATTTCAGCATCAGGATCTTGATCAAATTGTAATGTAGAAAACTCATCAATGGTCTCCAGGAACCTTTTGATCTCATGATCATCCTCAAACACTTTCCAATGCTTGAAATTGTCAGGTATAAAGGGTTTGTATTTTACTTCTACGTCATACCTGAGTTTAGGTGGTAGAGGGATTCTGAAATTACTTGTAGAAACCACTAGAGAATCGGCCATGGAATTCTCTTCTCTCAGGAAAAATGAAATATTGAAAGCTAAGAAAAAAATGTCAACTAGATCCCATGCTTCATTTCTGTAACTTCTGAGCCGAGGGTGCTTGGTTTGATAAATATTTCTAATCTGATGGACAATTAACTCAACATCCCCAAATATTGATATCTCTTGAATCCCCATGTATTTTGCAGCCCTCGGGCCCAAAACAAGAGCTACATATTCTTCCACATTATTGGTAGTTTCGAATTCTAGCTTGTAGGATAGAGATATAGTTTCTTGAAAAGGTGAAACAAGGACCACTCCAACGCTAGCACCTTCTCTGGAAGAGGCTCCATCAAAGAACATTTTCCAAACAGAGGTAATCGGGGAAGAATCTTGATAGAGATTAAGGGACTTCTTTCTGATTTTTAGAGGGGGCTCAAGAGAATCAGTGAGTTGCAATAAGCTGGATCTCAAATCAGTATCAAGTGAAAAAATAGGATGGTTGGTACAGTCTTCTTCATCATTGATAATGTAGGCCAACTGAGCTTCTCTGTATATTATTCTATGTCCCCCCCCAAACACAGGAATGGTAGCATATGTGAGGTCCATTTGCATTGTTCCCCCAATTCTTTGTATCCAAGATCTTGACAATAGCATGCGAAACTTGGGGGGGACATCAACTACCACAATATCCATGACCAAACTTTTCATGGGTAGCTGAAACAAGCTCACAATGAGATCTTTGATGACAAAAAGACATTGTACCTTCCTTAAATCAAACAAATACAAATCATGATAATATTTTGTGATTTATAATCCAAGTTCATCCATGACAGTTTTGGGCATGAGATTATGAGATGCCCTTGAGTCCATCAAAAAATTATGCAGCACCTTATCATGTATGTTCAGAGATGTGTAGAAGGGAGGGGATGAATCATCTTTGTCTTTTATCAAGGGACCTATAATAACTGCTATATTTTCATATTGAAGGTTTACTGAGTCTATGGAATGTTAAGATGGCTCAGACTGAAACATATTATAGGGGGATTTCTTGAATTCTTTGTGATTAACTAACTCTGAAAGGGGCACAATAATCCTAATATTTTGAATTCCATGCTCAAAGTTAAAATAAGAGGGGGTATTTATAATTTCTTTCACTTTTGCGGCAGGACCTTTGGCTACTAGTGGGGGGTTCTGTGTTTTCTTCTCCTTGATTTTGTTTGTTCCATCTTTAGCAGGATTCTCTGCTCTGAAAGGCTGATAAGAGATGTTGTACTTCACTTCTTTCTTCCTAGACCTGAGGTTGTATTTATTGGAACTACCGTTGGTCTTCTCTCCTTTCCTCAATTCATTTATTTGGGCGTCCATGAGGAACTCCTCATCTGCAGATTGGGTCAAATGGGGAAATGGGGAGGTGTCTCCTAGAGAATGGATTTCAGGATCAAGCTCTTCCTCTTCCCTTTCCTCATCAACAACAACGTTATTTTGGAGAGGGGTTTTCAATTTTTGACCATCCCTATCTCTGCTTCTAGGTTCTCTTGGGAGAATTTGAGGGGTATTAGTTGATCTTGTGAAATTGCCTCTGTTATCAACATTTGGGGCATTCTTATACCCTTTCTTCCCTTCAAAATTCATCTTCTTCATTTCTATAGATAGGGAATTTACCACCTTGTTCAATTCATCTACTTGAGGGTGAGGAAGAAAAGAACTAGAGGTTGAGGCTTCAGATCTTCCCCTTCCTCTATCACTGTCAGTTTTATTTCTAAGTCTGTCAACTACCAACACATTGGATTCTACTTTGAAGGCTCCATCTTGAATATGATCCAAGGAGGTAGCTCTTCTTTCTCTTAACATGAGGCAGAAATCAAGGTCAAAATAACTACTATAAGTAATTTTGGAAGAGGCTCCTATAGGATTTATCTCAAGAGGAATATTATTGTACATTTTTTTGAATCTTTTGGAAAATTCGGAGACAGATTCTCTCTATTTTCTCTTTAAGGAACCAAATTATGTGATATAATACATAAATTCCTTTTTATCCCCCCAATGTCTCAAGAAGGAATCATCTAAATCGTTAATCCCAACAATGGATCTGGGGTTCAATCCCCTAAACCATTTCCTAACCTCACCATCAAGGATCTGGACAAATACTCTCATCCACACATCCTCATTATCAATATTTAGATTGTTCGCATAAATGTAGAAGGAAACAAGGTTCTCTTCAACAATTATGTCTTCTTCTCCTATAAATTTGGGCATGTGTTTTAGATAATGTCTAGCTCAGAGGGAATTCATGGGTTGAGGTAAGACTAGAGGGGCATATCTAGTAGCCACTATGGAATCCATTATATTTCTAAGGGCATTGGTACCTGCCATAGGGATGATATTTGGAGGAGAACACGGAAGAGAAGAGGTTTGAACACGGGATACTGGAAGTGATCTTCGAGGAGGAAAAGGAAACAACAGAGGATTGGGGAAAAAGCTACAGGTCTTGAGGGAATAGAGGTTTCCCTCTTTGTAAAAGAAACAACTCTAATAGGAGGAGTAGTGAAACTAGGAGAGGGGAAATCATCAAGAAAACTCCCAAAATTTAAACTTCTAGAAGTTCCAACAAATGGCGTAATAGGAAAATGAGAAACAACTACTGGAGTTACTATAGGAGAATAATGAAAATTAACAGAATCGCCTGGTTCAACAGTAGAAGTACCCTCCTAAAGGGTCTTTTATCTTCTGATATTTTTCTCTCGATCAGCTTCATGTGTCACTAAAGGAATATGTGGAGTAGACCTCGTGTGTCTGCCTCTGGAAGCCACAACTAAAATAGTGGATTCACCTCAATCGAGTCATCAGGTGAAAAAATCCAATCTTCAATGGTTTTGATATCTGATGCACCTTCAGAATTAGAAGCTCATTGTTGTTCTATCCTAGGGAAAATCTTTAATTTTTCCTCGACAACGACGCTAGAAATGTTAGCACTAGAAGTCACCTCTGGATTGTGGAAAAGGTAAGGCCATTACCCATCAGTTTTATGTCACAATGAATAAGTTTAAGGGGGGTCTAATGGACACAGACTCAGGATAATATTGCTTTAACTCGGAAAACTAGGTTGGTATGCACAAGTAGATGAGGTCTTGGTCTAACTTCAGTCAATAACTTGTAGTAAGGGTGAGTAGGATGAAGAACTAGAGGAGAAAATGTAGAGTTCTGCTATGGACATCTAGTCTTCCAGCAGCCTAAGGAGAAAAATATTCAAATACAATATCCTCTTGAATCCAAAACTTCAGGAAACTGAAAACGCCATAAAAATACTACAATCAAAAATACATTACAATACAATTATCACAACTCGATTGGATCATCCATGCTCGAGTATTCATTATCAGAAGAAAAAGAGATGAAGAGAAAGATGGTTGTCATTAAACAATAAGTCTCAAATGGAAACACATAACCAGAGAACCATGGGCTTCATTAAAACTTTACAAATCAGGATCGTAACTCAACCATTGACCGTAACAAAATACCAAAACTAACTATTTATACTTAGAAAAACTCACTCCCACTAGAGGCATTCTCTGGTCATTGTATTCAAGGCTCGGTGTTTGCATCTTCTTTTGCTAGGCTGCTGCAAGATACCAGATATATAAAATATGCAGAACAGAAACGAAATGCTAGAAATAACAGAATAACAGTGAAATATCCAGCATAATCTTCACAATACACATAAATGATATACGAAATAGCAACAGAAATAGCACTTGAACAGAA
>ML776625.1:1379678-1391971 GCA_009831015.1 Picea engelmannii | reverse complement strand
TTTATTGAAAGGTCTTATTAATATTGACCTTTATTACATCCGAATACATTAATCTACCTATGTGCGGGTTAGGACCTTAACAGCTGCACTTGCATTCTTCTGTCAGACGCAAGATCAGATCGGTATGGGCTTTGCAGAAAAATCTTTTGACATGAGAAATTTGTGTTGACAATCTACCTCCACATCTCAATTTTCCATGCTTTCCGTTTATAGGGTGAAACGAGGTTTCAACAACCTCCCCCATTTCCATTAACTACCTCTATCAAGATTGGGATGAAGCCTGACAACCATGAATTCTCCAGGAGACATTCATGACTCCTTCAAGTCAATCCCAACACCTCAATACCATGTAGATCTTCCTTTGTGAATAATACGGGTGCTCTCGACTTTTGGCGTGACTCATCTAAATTGCTTTATGCGACCTCAGGCCATGACCTGGGGCTCTTATGTGAAACTCTGAATTTCTCATTTCGGGAGTCTTCACTCCACTTAATTCAAAATATCTAGATGCTCAAATATGCGAAATAGCCCATCCAGATTGATAGTCAGATTTCCTTGTAATTTAACAACCTAGATGCTTGCTCGAAAACCTCATCTGCCCACCGCTCAATAGTAGGTTGCCCCTCTTTATGGCTTTGTTTCCCATATAACCATGGGTTGTGATCGTGGGCCCAATTCCCAGGCACTTCACAATTTTGCGTTTCACGAGTCTATGCTGTGCTCCATACTAAAGCCTCTGAGTCATGAAATCACAATTTCTCAGATCAGGTGCCATGCGTCCCTTCAAATTGGATGACCAAGATGTATATCGACATCTCAAGACTTTGGGAATTCAAAATTTTGGGACTCGGGAAATATCCACATTCCTCACTTCAACTTTCCCGAAATGACTTTATCCATGATTCAGATCGGGTGCCATGCATACTGTTGGATGAGACGGCTCCTTCTGATTTCAAATTTTGGGGTTTCATACCTTTTACAAATAAATTCAACAACGTTCTAAGCTCTCGATTCTCGCAACTATTATTCATCGTCGATCTTTGAACTTCAAAATGAAAATTCCTTCGCCAAACTAAACCTACTCCCTTGCTTGATTCGATTCCATATCAGACCGCTCTAAGTGTTGTGCTTGTGCTCACTACTGCGACCTACGTTAATAAATACTTGGAGGATGGGCGGAGGGATTGGGAAAGAAAACAGATCAATGATAGAGGGAGAGAGGGCAGTGATTAACCCAGAGAGAAAAAAAAACTTGGGGTCGAGACTTCTCAGAAAGGATTACACAAAACAAAAGGTCGCTCAAATGATCGAGGACAAACACAGAGAAAATTACAAGCTGGAAAGGGGAAAACTTAAGGCTTGTTGAGCAAAAAGGAGAAAGGCAAGGAAAAAGTATAGACTTAGGTAGAAACTACCAACCCAGAAGATTCATACAAGTTTGTGTGATAAAAGGATATGTGCAAAATAATCCATAATTTTGTCACTCTGTCACGCGAGAGCTTGCTCAAGCAATATGTTAATAGAATCTTTTGCTCGTTCGTTTTTATTTTCTGCCATCATTGAGGGTTTCTTGGGTGTGCGAGAGTGATTTTCCTCAAGATAAACAAGCTTGAGACCCAACAAGATATACTTAGACCTCATCGAGGACATGTGTTGAAAACAATCAAGAGGAGCCTGCTCTAATACCACTAATTTGGATTATTTTCTTAATGAAATGAAAGCACAGAAATGACACTGAAATACTCATGAAAATAGCGATAAACAAAAACATACAACAATACTTGAATTCTATTAATGAAAGAATTGTAAAGAGATTGTAAAAATATAGAGTTCAAGACTCACTACAATGGTTGCATCTTTATCTCTGAGAAGAGATGTGATGGCTACACTCATTCACAAGAAGATGATTACAATGAGGCTCTAAAATCCTTTTTATGATAAACATGAATTCCAAAACCTTATAAATCCAAAAACCTAACCCTAGGGGGTGAAACGCCAAAAGTCATGTGGACCCCATTTGGGTAAGTTAGTACATTAACTTCCCGAGGTCATAATGTTTGCATACAATATTCATTTTAGGCATGTGATAGCTCATTGGAAAGATAGTTTCGAGAACTATGCATTATTCCATCAAAATCTCACTCTGTCTACAGTTTGACTGTGGCACGCAAAAAAAAAACACTATTTAGGGCCCCAAAACGGCCTTGTAAATACAAAAAGATGTGTTGACATGAAAACTTCCAAAATGATCTAGTTGGATTAGATGGGTGGCCACTAGTGTCCACCAGGAAGATGTGTAGTTTTTTATTTTATTTTATTTTTTTATTATTTTTTAAATATTATATATATATTATTAATTTTTATTATAAATATAAAATTATTATTTATTTCATATATAATTATGATGAAAATGCATTTAATAAATTATTGTCAAATTACATAAACTTAAAATATTATTATCAAATTGCAAAAAATTATATAAAATATATGATTTAAAAAATAAATAAATAAATAAATTTTTTATTTATTTAACATCTCTTCCCTTAGATTATAGGCTTTGTTTTGGCACACGTGTAAGTTAATTAAGGAAAACATGGATGTATTTTGGTTCAAAGTGGTAGAGTAACATGCAGAAATGAATATTTTCAAATTATTATATAAAATCTATCAAATATGAACCTTTGTATTAAAAGTGAGAAATTATTTAATCAAATTTATTGGATAGATCAGATTTGATCAAGCCTTGATCAATGGAATGAGAAATTACTATTATCAAATTTGATTGTACGGAAGGAGAGAGAAATTATTTAGTTAAATGTATTGGGTATACTTGATGAATGAGATTTGAACCTTGACCAAAGGAATGAGAAATTACTACTATCGAATTTGATTGCTATTTTTTCATGAAAGACATTATTGATGTATTTAATGAGAATCCAACTATTTCAATTTTGTTTTACTAAAAATAACAAACTTCTTTATTATAATAAATTTAACAACACAAAAAATCATAACTCTTTTTTTTTAATATCATTCAACCATACACCCTTTTTTAAAATATCATTAACCGTTATGTATTTAAACTAACATAAAACTTTAATCATACTTAAAATTTCTTAAATTATTTTAAAATATATTGAAAAAAATCTTTAACTTTTTTTTTAAATATCATTCGACCATACACCTGATGTATTGAAATGAAGATAAAACTTTAGTCATACTTAAAGTATTTTAAAATATATTGAAAATATTTTTTAACCTACTCCCTTTCGGTTCTATCGTGTTTTCAGAACTCTGCAAGGCTGACACAATCTGTTGCATCATCGCTAACTTTAGGTTTTCATGCAACGCTAACACTGATCGCATCTGTTTACAGGGTATAAATTTGAATGACAATTTTTGAATGACAGTTCTTTTTTTTTTTTTTTTTATTATTTTTTAGATATTTAAAATATTATATATTTTTTATTA
This sequence comes from Picea engelmannii, assembly GCA_009831015.1. NCBI lineage: Eukaryota > Viridiplantae > Streptophyta > Pinopsida > Pinales > Pinaceae > Picea > Picea engelmannii. Next base: position 1,388,500 of record ML776625.1, on the reverse strand, counting down.
ATATTTATTATAAATATAAAGTTATTTTTTATTTGATATAAAATTATTATGAAAATAAATTTAATATATTATTATTATTATCAAATTGTAAAATATTCATACATTATTATTAAATTGTAAAAAATTATATAAAATATATGATTGCAAAATAAAAAAATTAAATATTTAAGATTATTTTTATTTAACATTTTTTAAACTTCTTCCCTTAGACTATAAACTTTGCTTTGGCACAAGTGTAAGTTGATATTTATTAAAATTTGACATTTACATGCAGGCTGAAAGTTGATATTTATTAAAATTGGACATGCACATGCAGACTGCAAGCATTTTTTTGATAGTTGTATAGTGGATTGTATTTTCATTTGAGTTGTGTATATTGTTGCAAGTTGATATTTATTAAAATTTGACATGCACATGCAGGCTGCACACAATTTTTTGATAGTTGTATAGTGAATTGTATTTTCTTTTGAGTTGTGTATATTGTCGAGTTTTAATGGGACATGAAATATATTGAGGTTTAAAAATCCACAAATACATCTAATGAAGGGTATCTTCAATGATCTTGATTTCTATGTCATTTGAAGTGGAATAATAACTCTTCAAGGATATTAGAGGAGGTTTAAAAGTCCATAAGGTATTTTCAATGATCATGATGATTTCTATGTCATTTGAAATGGAATAATAACTCTTAAGGATATTTGAGGAGGTGCTTTTTTCGGTGATTTAATCACATTACAAGTTTATCATCTTAGTTCACTCATTAACACTCCAACATCCAACCAACTTTTCAATATTGTTCAATAACTTACTATATATACACACACTAATACACAGACATTTCACTCAGTACATTAATTTATTTATATTAATTTGAAGGTTTTAAGAATTAAGTAAACAAATAAGGAAAAAAATAAACTTAAATGGAAAACATTAAGGTCAAATTTAACCACTATTGCCATGATCAATAAAGACACCAATGAACCATCTCAACTAGAATAATAGAATAGAAGAGAAAATAATTTATTTTTTTTCTGTAAAAGCAATTGTCTTGCTAGACAACTTTATAATTGTTAGAAAACTTTTCATAGTGAATAATTGTTAAGGCGGTTGTAACAAAAACAATCTCAATTTACTCACCACCTAAACCACTACATTCTCTCCTTGTCCACAGTTGTTGATCTTTCTAATTTATCTACGTTGCTCATAGCTAGGGATCTTTCAAATCTACCAAAATGAAAAGTACATTGTAGTCATTCAAGTCATTTGATATTTGGTAAGAACAATGAATTCAAATCTACCAAAATGAAAAGTACACTGTAGTCATTCAAATCATTTGATATTTGGTAAGCACAACGAATATTTGATAACCTTAGCTCAAGACCCAATCGGGTATACTCGAGATTTTCTTCAAGAGAGATAAGATCGAGACCCAACTGGCTATAATTGGATTTCATTCGAGTCATGTGCTGAAAACGATCAAGAGCAACCTCCTCTGATACCACTGATCCGTATTATTTTCGAAACAAAATGAAAGCAGAGAAATTACAATAAAATACTCATTAAAATTGCTAGAAACAGAGAAATACAACAATACTTGAATTCTCTTAATGAAAGAATTGTAAAGAAATTCTCTTAATGAAAGAATTGTAAAGAGACTGTAAAAATATAGAGTGAAATACTCACTACAATGGTGGTAGCTCTATCTAAGAAAAGAGATGTGAAAACTACACTCATTCACAAGATGATTATTACAATGAGGCTCTAGAATCCTTTCTATAATAAACATGAATGCCAAAACCTTATAAATCTAAAAAATTAACCCTAGGAGATGAAATGTCAAAAGTCATGTGGGCCCGATTTGGGTAAGTTAGTACATTAAATTCCTATGGTCATAACTTTTTCATACAATCTTTGTTTTAGACATGTGAAAAATCGTTTGAAAATTCCTTTCGAGAACTACACATTATGTCATCAAAATATAAATCCATCTATAGTATCCACCTGGAAGATGTGTAGGGATTCAAACAACCCCAAAAGTGTAGAACCCAAAATTACAAGGAAATACATAACAACGTGTTGAACTAAAAATTGACAAGAGGAACTAGTTGGAAAAGGTGGGTGACCATGAATATCCACCTAGATCAACTCACATAGTATCATTAATAATATCCGCAAGAACACATACCCTTCTTGCAATGATGAAATCAATTTGTATCTCTGATAGCAAGTTCACACCCAAAAATATTGAAAATGAACTTGGTGATAATGTGTTTATTGACACAAATATGTAGGGTTTTACAATTACTAGAGAAATACATGACGGTATATTAATAAGTCCGGAAAGAAAAGGCCAACTTCTCACTGTGAGCACTGAGAATTTTTTCATTCAAAAGAAAACCCTCCTCCAAACAACTTATTTCTTATCAAGTAGGACGCCCTTGAAGGTCTAGTGCTATACACCTACAACTCTAATACCACTTTGTCACCTACCCAACCACAACGCTCAGCTACGCTACTTCAAGAACGCACTTCTTGTACTAATTTTAAATTTATGATACCATTAAAAAAAATCATGAAAGGAACACATGCAATAATTAAGATTCATGTTAGACCATAAAATAAATGAACCATATGCCATGCAGAGCGATAACCAACATGAAGGAACATTATAAATACATATATCATAGATAATAATTAATACATAGAGGAAATAGATATACAAGTAGAGAAACACATGAAAGAGAGAACTTATCCTTCGTAAAACCAATCACCAACTCGTTGCAGACCAAGGAACTTTCACCCAACCTTAGACATTCTTTTTCCATGTTTCACAAAAATTCAACCCCAAGCCAGGGCTATGAATCCATAAGGATGGGTCTCAGACCGACACTCAAATTCTCATCTATTAAGAAATCATTCTCTCATAGGTTTCTCAAACACACAACAAAAGTCCAATTTACCATCTCTCTTCCCTTCAACCTACACCACCCAAAGAAAATGAACCCCTTTCATTTACACCTAGTTCCTTAGGATCTCAACCACTTTCCAGGACTCCATTGCTTATGGTTAGGAAATATGAATGCTATAACTCTTAGGATTCACAATTGTGAACAGTCTTTGTCAATATGTCAATGTATCTTAACCATACATGTATCAATTCAATGCTAGATTACACAAAAAAATTCTACAACTGACCAACCTTGGCTACTTAACTTAGACAATTCATTTTTCTTTCCCATGCAAACAGAAGAACGAACCAGAAGAGTGAACCATAGAGGAACGACTCCCAAAAATGATTTTAGTGAGAATTAATGGCCAACCCCCAAGGAAATCAAGAACTTAGTTTAAATATCAAAAGCATAGTGTGGCCTTCTCTTAAGAAGCTCATGCAACCTCCTCTTCACTCTAACATTCGAAAGTGGATAAATAAAGATAACTAAAAGATATTAAGGCTTAGCCCCTCATCTTCCCTCCTCTCTAGTGGAATCGTTGCCCCCTATAATTCTTGTGCTTATTTGTCTCATTACCAACAATGTATTTTATTATTAACAATGCTCAAAATATTAGATTTCGTAGGCACTCCAACCCCTTTCAGTTTTATAGTCATTCCATCCTTTCATTAATAAACACAATACATTATTAAACATATTAAACATGGGTATTACAATAGAAGACTCGAGTGTCTCATAGATTCGCAGTAAGGTTGAGAAACTTTGTTATTTATATTGTAACTTTCTTGGAACGTTGGCTTCATGTTCCACTATCTGGATTTTCTGTTATCATATATTTCATATGTCACAAGTAATTACAAAACATGAATTGTGTGATTTTATTTTATTAAAGCATTAAAAATATAGAAAGATAGTGTGCCCATGGAGCATGGACTCACATTGGTTATGTGATGCTTAGATCCAAGGCATTAATTAAGGAAAACATGGGATGCATTTTGGTTTATATAAGTTCAACATGTCTTTAAGCGTCACCATGGATACCTCAAAGTAGTGGTAGTAGAGTAACATATACCTCAAAGTGGTAGAGTAACATGTAGAAATGAATATTTTCATATTGGTTGCATGATGCTTAGATCCAAAGCATTAATTAAGGAAAACATGGGATGCATTTTGGTTTACATAAGTTCAACTTGTCTTCAATCATCACCATGGATACCTCAAAGTAGTGGTAGAGTAACATGTATCTCAAAGTGGTAGAATAACATGTAGAAATGAATATTTTCAAATTATTAGATAAAAAAGCATCACCATGGATACCTCAAAGTAGTGGTAGAGTAACATGTACCTCAAAGTTGTAGAATAACATGTAGAAATGAATATTTTCAAATTATTAGATAAAATTCAAAGTGGTTATTTGATAAAATTCAAAGTGGTAGAGTAACATGTAGAAATGAATATTTTCAAACTATTAGATAAAATCCACAAGTAACATAAAATTATTTCAAACTATTAGATATAATCCATGAAATATTAACCTTTTACAAAGGTGAGAGAAATTATTTAGTCAAGTGTATTATATATATTTAATCAATGGAATTCGAACCTTGATAAGGAATGAGAAATTACTATTATCCAATTTGTCTCTCATTTCTTAATGAGAGACATTAATGGTGTATTTAATGAGAATCCAACTCTTTTAATTTTGTTTTACTAAAAATAACTAACTTCTTACAATTAAATTTAACAACACAAAAAAATCAAAACATCATTTTTTTAAAATATCATTCATAGGAAACATTATTGGTGTATTTAATGAGAATCCAACTCTTTTAATTTTGTTTTACCAAATATAACAAACTTCTTACAATTAAATTTAGCAACACAAAAAAATCAAAACATTTTTTTTAAATGTCATTAACCATACACCTCATCTATTTAAATGAAGATAAAACTTTAATTATACTTAAAATTTCTTAAATTATTTTAAAATATAGTAAAAAGATTCCTTAATTGTTTTTTAAATATCATTCAACCCTACACCTGATGTATTTAAATGAAGATAAAACTTTAGTCATCCTTAAAAAAATTTAAATTATTTTAAAATATATTGAAAAGATTTTTTAACCTACTCCCTTTGGTACTATCGTGTTTTCAGAACTATGCAAGGCTGACACAATCTGTTGCACCACCGCTAACTTTAGGTTTTCATGCAACTCTAACACTGATCGCATCCATTTACATGGTATAAATTTGATTGGCAATTTTTGTATGATAGGTTTTTTTTATATTTATTTATTTTATTATTTTTTAAATATTATATATTATATGAATTTTATTAATTTTTATTATAAATATAAATTTATTTATTTATTTAATATAAAATTATTATTAAAATGTATTTAACATATTATTATCAAATTAATATATATATATATATATATATATTATTATAAAAATGCAAAAAATTATATAAAATATATGATTACAAAATAAAAAAAAAATAAATATTTAAAATTCTTTTTATTTAGCATCTTTTCCCTTAAACTATAGGTTTTGTTTTGGCACAAGTGTAAGTTTATATTTATTAAAATTTGACATGCAAATTGCAAGTTGATATTTATTAAAATTTGACATATACATGCAGGGTATATGTCCACAAATACTTCTAATGAAGGGTATCTTCAATAATCATGATTTTTTATGTCATTTGAAGTGGAATAATAACTCTTCAAGGATATTAGAGGAGGTGTTTTTTTTGGTGATTTAATCACATTACAGATTTATCATCTTACAGTCTACTCATTAACACTCCAACCTCTCCAACCAATATTATTTAATGGCTTACTATATATACACACTAATACACACAAATTTGAAGATTTTAAGAATTAATTAGATAAATAAGGAAAAAACTAAACATAAATGGAAAACATTAGGATCAAATTCAACCACTATTTCCATGGTCAATGAAGACACCAAGAAACCATCTCAACTAAAATAATAGAATAGAAGAGAATTTTTTTTTTTTATTTTTTATTTTTTATTTTTTTTTTTTTTTCTGTAAAAGCAATTGTCTTGCTAGACAACTTTATAATAATAATAATAATAATAATCTATTTTTAAGGTCACAGTCAAGCTACAACAAATTGGTGTATGAGACCCCCTTTTTTGTGGGACAATGGAACCCCCTCCCCTGGAGGTATACATACCCTACACCTCTGGATTTGAACTTGTGACCTCTTAACCATTAGCCCCAATTGTTACAACTTTATAATTGTTAGAAAAATTTTCATAGTAAATAATTATTAAGGCCGTTGTAACAAAAACAGTCTCAATTTACTTGTAACTTAAACCACCTAACCACTGCATTCTCTCCTTGTCCACAGTTGCAGATCTTTCTAATTTATCTATGTTGCTCACAGCTGTGGATCTTTCAATTCTACCAAAATGAAAAAGTACACCGTATTCATTCAAATCATTTGATATTTGGTAAGCACAACGAATATCTGATAGCGTTAGCACATTAATTTATTTTAGAGTAGACATCTCAGAGATCATTGGTCAACACAAAATGTCATTAAAACAACTGCAAACCCTAATCTTATAACATGGAAATGATGAGTAGAGAAACTAGAACATGTACTGTGGTTTCCTCAGACATGTATTTTTGAGCCGTATAGAAATGTCTGTTCATTGCAGCATTTAAGCAGTAATAATACTTGGAAATAATGGAGAAAGCGCTACTTATAAGCGCCAGTTGTAAGCGCCAGTTATAAGCATTAGTTGTGAGAGTCAGTTGTGAGAGTCAGTTATAAGCGTGTTAAGAGTCAGTTCTTAGTTAAGAGTCCAGTTGTGTTTGGTTTGCATGTAACCGAATCGGGAGAGTCTTTTCCTATATAAAGATGTAATCCATCTTCATTATTGCATAAGAAGTGAGCGTAGCCTCACTGTGTTGTTTTTCTCTCATATATTTTATCTTGGTATCAGAGCCACGAGGAGAAGTGCGAAAATTCTTGAAGTTCGCAGGTCCCTCCTCTAGCAGGGTACGAGGGCATTACTACTCGGCCTTCCCTCGCATAGAGAACGGAAAAATTCCCGCAGGACAAGACAGCGTTGCAGTGCGGAAATATTTGGGCATTCTCACAGTCGGAGTACTTGAGAGCTGTGAATTCCCCGCAGTCCAATAAATCGTGAGGTGCGGGAACTGCGAACTCCCCGCAGTCAATTAAATCATGAGTTTGATTTGAGTTTGATTGCGGATTTGCATGCGTGAGCGGCTGCCTGAGTTTACTTACGAATTTCCATGCATGAGCCGACGAGAGAGAGAGACGCCCCATCTCTTTGCTGCATGACATTCGTTGTGAGATTGAAGCACGAGCTTGGGAGGAGCGCAGTGAAAGCGTGAGTTTGTTGTTTAGATTCATATTCATACATTCCAAAGCGTGAGTTTGAGCATTGCAAAGGGTTGATTTTGTTGGTCGCTGCATTTCTTCATACATTTTGTTTGAGCGTGAGTTTTAGGGAGCTTTGAAAAGAGGGAAAGAAAAGAGTTTTAATCGTGAAGGAGTTTTTATGGTTATTCACTTTTATTATTATTATTATTAAAAGTGGATAAAGTGCATGCATGTGTAGTTTTTATATAGATTTTTTTTATATATAAGCTTTAATTTTTATATGTAAAGCTTTGAATGGGAGTGCAACATTGTATTGTTTTATTAAGTGGATACTTTTTAAAACCTAAGGTGAATTTTTTTAAGGAGGGAGTTATAAGTTTTTTAAAAAAGTGGAGATTTTGGATATTAAGGTGGATGCATGTATGATTTAAGTTGATAATAGAAATATAGTTGGATCAGTGCATTCGAATGGCAGAGCGACGGACTGCTCAACACTCGACAAAAAGTTGCATATCCTGGGTGATTTTCTTGCAGAGACTAAATTGCAGTGACGGTGAATCCGCTGGCAGAGACCTACCTCAACGAAGCCAACAAGTTAGATGGCTCGAACTTCATTAACTAGAAATTCAAGATGCAGACACTCATGGAGGGCTATGGTGTTTGGAACATTGCAAAGGGAACTGAACTGAAACCTGATGCGGCTGCAGGTGCGAAAGTAGCACAGATCCAAGACTGGGAGAAGCGCAAAAACAAGGAAAATGTATTGTTGCGCATGTCAGTTAAAGATAACATAATTCCACATATTAGAGATGCTATAACTTCTACTGAAACATGGACAACTCTTAAATCATTGTATGAAACTAGCAACACAAATTGCATTTTGTTCCTGAAAACTAAATTGCTAGGCATTAGGATGGATGGAAATGAATCTGTTAGTTCATTTTTGGGTCGCATTAAAGAGGTGAAAGACAAGCTAGTAAATGTAGGGGAAATTGTTTCCAATACTGATCTAGTGACTATTACCTTAAATGGTATGCTAGAAGACTATCATATGTTCATAACAGGTCTTGCAGCAAGGAGAAACCTCCTACGTTTGAAGAACTGACAGGTATTTTGCTGCAAGAGGAAGAGAGGCGCAGGAATATGAAGCCTCAGAGTAAAGATTTGGCACTCTGGTCAAATAATAGATCTACGAGAGGGAGATTAGGAGTAAGAGGCAGAGGAGGCAGTTCATGGCAGAGAGGTGGTTCATGGCAGAGAGGCAGTTCATCGCAGAGAAGACAATCTCCAAATCAAGGTATGCAATCTGATAGGAATGAGTCAACGAGTTTTTCTTATTGTGGTCGACCTGGACATATGGTTAAAGACTGTCATAAGAAGAAAAGTGATGAGGCTAGGAATAAACCTAGAACACATTCAGGTCATTATGCAGAAAAATCTTCAAATCAAGATCACAGATTATTTATTGCTAGTGATG
>ML776625.1:1361270-1379203 GCA_009831015.1 Picea engelmannii | reverse complement strand
TTACTTTCTGTTATTTATTGATGATTGCACGAGATACACATGGGTTTACTTCCTTAGACGAAAAAGTGATGTTTTCGAGTACTTTAAGGAGTTCAGAACCATGGTGGAAAAACAGACAGGAAAATCCATCAAAATCCTCCGTTCAGATCAAGGGGGAGAGTATAAATCAAGGGACTTCAACAAATATTGCAAAGAGAATGGAATAGTACAACAGTTTACAGTACCTCACACTCCACAACAAAACGGAGTCGCAGAAAGGAAAAACAGAACTTTGGTCGAGTGTGCACGCAGTATGATGAAAGGTAAAAATCTCTCAAATGCATTTTGGGCTGAAGCCATAAATACTGCAGATTATTTAAAGAATATAAGTCCAACAAGGTGTCTTGATAGTGTTACTCCTTTCGAAGCCTTGTATGGTTCCAAACCTGCAGTTAATAATTTGAAAGTATTTGGGTGTAAAGTTTTTGCACATATTCCAAAGGAGAATAGGAAGAAATTGGATGCTAAAGACACTAAATGTATTTTCATTGGGTATTGTTATGAATTTAAAGCATACAAACTATTTGATCCTGCTACTCACAAAGTATTTGCAAGTAGAGATGTACTTTTCCATGAGCAGGAAGAAGGAAATCATGACGACAACAGTCATGCGGAATGGTAGAGACTTCTTGATGAAGGAGTTAAAGAAGAGCAGTAGCATCAACAACCCACACAACAACAACCATCCCTGCAGCAACAACAACAACCATCCCCGCAGAAACAACAACAACAGCAGTAAAAAGGACTCAATGATATGGAAAATTCAAGCAATCACAGTTCACCTAGAGGTGAAGACAGATCTTCACAAAGTGGGGAGGAAGATATCAGTTGAGAAGATCTTCAAGACAAATTCGACTTCCTGAGAGGTATAAAGACTATGCCCTAATGAGTAGCATTTCAAATGTTATAGAACCCATGAATTTTGATGAAGTTAATGATCATGATGAATGGTGAAATGCAATGGAGGAAGAATATGAATCTATAATGAAAAACAATACTTGGGAATTGACTGAATTGTCTAAACATAAGAAGCCCATTGGATGAAAATGGATATACAAACCCAAGTTTAAATCAGATGGTAGTATAGATAAGTATAAGGCTAGATTGGCTGCAAAGGGGTATTCACAAACAAAAGGTATTGATTATGCTGAAACATTTGCACCAGTAGATAAATTGAATACTATTAGAATGTTAATCGCTTTAGCTACAAATTATCATTGGAAGTTGCATCAGTTAGATGTTAAATCTGCATTTTTGAATGGTGAGTTAAAGGAAGAGGTTTACCTTACTCAACCCGAAGGGTTTGTTGAAAAGGGGCAAGAACACTTAGTGTGTAAGTTAAAGAAAGCATTGTATGGACTAAAACAGGCACCTAGGTCATGGTATGAGAAGATAGACTCTTTCTTTCTTCAACAAGGTTTTATGAGGAGCAAAAGTGATCCAAATCTATATACCAAATTTGATGAATAGGGGTATATAGTATTGATTTCATTATATGTTGATGATTAATAATTACAGGAAATGCAAAGAAGTTAATTGATGAAATCAAGGAGCAGTTATCAAAGGTATTTGAAATGAATGATCTTGGTGAGTTACATTACTACCTAGGTCTTGAAGTTTGGAGAAATGTAGGCCAAACTTTTGTTTGTCAGAGTAAGTATATCAGAGAAATACTTAAGAGATTTAAAATGGATCAGTGTAAGCCTTCTATTGTTCCCATGCAACAGAATGTGAAACTGTCTTGTGATGATGGTTCGAAGGAGGTGAATGGCACTGTGTATAGACAGATGGTGGGTAGTTTGAATTATCTCACCACAACCAGACCTGATATTTCTTATTATGTGAGTGTGTTAAGTCAGTTCATGGAAAAACCTCATGAAAGTCATTGGAATGCAGCAAAGGCAATACTCAGGTATCTTAAAGGTACACTTGATTATGGTATTAAGTATACTCATGCATCTGATGTTGAGTTAACAGGTTATTCAGATTCTGATTCGGCTGACAATCTGGATGATCGAAGATCAACCACTGGATATGTGTTCAGCATTGGATCCGGGGTTGTTTCATGGAGTAGTAAAAAGCAACCTACTGTATCTTTGTCTTCTACCGGAGCAGAATATAAAGCTTTATGTTCAGCAACTTGTGAAGTTGTTTGGTTAAGAAGTCTTCTTCAAGATGTTGGAGAAGAACGAAAGGAACCTATGATGATCAGATGTGACAATCAAAGTTCAATCAATATTGCGAAGAATCCAATTTTTCATGCAAGGACAAAGCATGTTGAACCTCAATATCATTTTGTTCGAGAAAAGTTGCAGTCAAATGAAATAACTCTTGTGTATTGTAATACTAGCGAAAATGTTGATGATATTTTCACTAAGCCTCTTGGAAAGATTAAGTTTGAACTGTTTAGGGAGATGTTAGGTGTAGAAGTCAATCCATTCTCCATTAAAGGGGAGACTTGGAAATAATGGAGAAAGAGCTAGTTATAAGCGCCAGTTATAAGCATCAATTGTGAGAGTCAGTTGTGAGAGTCAGTTATAGCCGTGTTAAGAGTCAGTTCTTAGTACTCGGGAGAGTCTTTTCCTATATAAAGATGTAATCCATCTTCATTAATGCATAAGAATTGAGCGTAGCCTCACCGTGTTGTTTTGCTCTCGTATATTTTATCTATAATTTATGTTCTCCACAATTACAGGTTTATAATTTACAACAGATTCGATTGTTCAGTTAACGCAGATATTTAAAATTATTCATTCATACGGGATGAGGGATGGCTTGAGAAGGAATTGGTTCACCAGCTTCTCAAGGTTGAATGGTCCAGAGGCCGACAGACTGCGGCTAATCAGCCACAAAGACTGCTCAAACGCCTCGACATCGAAGGGAAGCATTAATCCTTCCCTCTGCTTGAAACGATATTCTTCGCGGGCTTTATCCAGCAGCATACGGAAAATCGGATGGGATAAGTAGATAGTAGGAATCACAAATCTTCTCCTTTCTTCGCCAACATACACAGCAAAACATCCTGTCGGGAATTCATGATCTCTGTAACGGCGTCTACCTTTTCTTTCCCAATACCCTGCCTTATGAGAATCTATACTTAGAACCCCGTAGTCTTTCACCTTGAGAATCCAAAAGCTGTTTTTCACCTTGAAATGAAATCCAGTCTTTAATCTTTTTCCCTAAAGTCTTCATAGATCTCGGACTCTTGAGGTTTGGATTCCTCCTGAAAGACATCAGTTACGTCTACAATTTAATCCTTTGTATTAAACAACGGAGACTCTGGCTTGCAGATCTCTACAAGGAAGAGGAATGAATGAATGTGTGCTTTTCAGAAAATTTCTATGCAATGGATTTTGTTTTTTAGGCGTTAATTAAACAAGTTCTAAAATTAGAATCCTCCTCTTATTTTAGGGGTTGTTTACATTCTTAGTCAATGGTCTTCTCAATCTTGGCAATATCACAATTCTGTTTGTTGCATAGACAGCGTGATTGTAGTCCCTGAATGCCTCTATATTGCAAAGAACTGTCGTGGAATAAGACAACCTGGTCATGTTTATCTTCCTGAATGCATCTATATTGCAAAGAACCGTCGTGGAGTAAAACAAACCTGGTCATGTTTAGCTGTCATTTGGCTATGGAATACATAAAAGAGAGATGCCAAAGATTCAACGATGTCCACCTCTACATCTGGTTTGCTGTTATCTTGCATCCAACAACCAGACATCAATTGTGCCATATTTCTCACGTGTTTTAAATTCTCACAATATTTAGGTATACGCTGACTTATACATCTATTTTTTATTTAATTATATTATTTTACTTGATATGTTTATTCTTTTTTAGCAGTGTGAATGATTAAAATTAAAGTAATTGTGAACTTTCGGTTCATGGATAATAATTTTTTTTTGCATCATTTTAATATTTTTTAACATTCTCTTAACGGTTTGGGATTGTCAACAAACCCTAAAGACTAAACCTAAAAACAATAAACAACTTTTAGCATTTTTGGTGTATATCAAAACATCGTCACAGAATGTTAAAATAATTTTACTAGAATTGTAGACTTTCTCTACATATAAACATTTTTTCCCACTTTAAAGATTTTTTAATTTCAATAATTTTTAAATAGTGAAATAATTTTATTAATTTTTAAATGTTGAATATATATTTTGTTATATCTGTTTGCAAATCATTTTACTTTTCAATTTATATTTAGTAGTAAGAAATACTTTACCATTAAAAGATAAAATGTTAAGATACATTTACATTAAAGGTTTTTTCATTTAGTGAGTTAGTTTTATTGATTAGGTATTGTAAAATTGCAAATAAGAGGTTTAGGTGGCACATTTCTAGGTTTAGCTTTAGTGATTAAGTGTTGTGAGTTGCAAATAAGAGGTTTTGGGATCACACCCTTAAGTTAGCTATAATTGTGATATGATAATATTAGGATGTCCATGCTACATCAAATTTAGAATAAAGATTTATCATGCATGGTAAAACAAACTAGCTTCAAACCTACCTAAGTGTAAACTGACAATGAGATTTTTTCATGCATAGTAAAATAGCTTAACTTCACACCAACTTAGGTGCAAAACACTTTTGTACATGTGGGAGGAAAAATGTTTGACAATAATTATTAATAATTAAAAATGTAAAAAGTTTGAATGTTGATATTTACTTTTATATTCCCCTAAATGGGGTGACACCTAGTGAGCACATGTTACATGGAACATTGGTGATGAGTGCAGTTAAATCCCCTCACCGCCAGCCTCCTCCTCCACCCATTCACAATGCATAACATTCACTGCAGCCAAAGATTAGTCCGTTGGGGCAGTTTGGAAGGTTTAATGGTGATTCGAGCTTGACTCTCCGGTACTGGTACGATGCAGCAAGGTGGCATCACCTCAAAATTCATGGCTCCCAAAACTGTCACTTCCCTCATCATCACATAGGTGATTCCTTGTTGTGGCTATTCTCTCCAAAGTTCGTCATCATTTTTTCATTCTCCCCCTTCTCTTATGCTCTGACCACTCCGGTCCTCTGTTATCTTCCTTCCATCCACGACCAACATTTCCTACATTTCCTCTGTTAATTCTTCTCCCCATGAGCTCAGCTTCTCCATGCCTCGTGAGAGAGGGAAATCCAAGCATTGACCAGCCTACTACAACCAACTACGAAGGAGTCGATACACAGGAACTCCCTCTCTCTTTCCCAATCGAGGAAGAAGCTCTGCTCTCTCTCCTAACTCTAGCCAAAACTATTGCGAAGATGCCCAACTTGAGTTTCACTCGTCTAGCCCAGAGCTAAACTATGGGGCATGCATAGTGGAGGAGGAGATTCCTCCTAACTGGGATTAGAACACCATGGAGAAGAAGACACCAAGAGGCACCAATATCCCATTAAATTCTCTTGCGCCAGCCATGGGAGGTTGTATGGTAGAGGAGTAATTCCCTCCATTGATGTAGGATAAGTACAAGAATGACACAAACCCCAACTATGAACACCTAAGCATAAAGTGGGGCGACAAATGGAGAAAGGAGGAAACCCATTGGGAGATATACATAGAAATGCAAGATCATCCGGATTTGAGTTTCCATGACTCACCTAGTTCCTGCAGGCTCACAGAGGACCATTTGGTGTTGATTTTCAAGATGAGAAAAGACTTGGTTCAGTAGCTACACAACTAGCACATCCTCAACAAGCGCCTGGGTATTCTTTTCGATTCCATGTCAAACGATCCGCAAAGAGTTGTTTCCCAACATGTTGTCATCCATTGGCCTTCAAAGTTCTCCATGAAGGACGCTTGGGTCCGCCTCACATCTAGTTTCTTTACTATTAGATTTCTTTTTTTAGCTAAAATGTATCCTATCGAAAACAAACTTTGGTTTACCAGTTGGTCCTTGAACAATGCCGACCACATGTTCTAGTTTCCATGCATGTGGCAGAATAGGTCGCGGGTTTTGATGTATTTTCAGACATGTGTCACTTTTTTTTATAGCGTAAGGTAATGCAATCTTTTTTATTTACAAAAAAAAATATATTTACTTTTATATTCCTTCTATACATGTGAAATTTTTGTAAAATAATAATTTTCTATTGCGTTTATGTATCTTTGTTTCCAAACAATCATGGAAACTTTTCCAAAAAATTCAAAATCCCCTATATTTATATGGTAAATGTTTTTATGTGATATTCAAATTTGCATAACATTTTCATCCAATATCTATATAGCTACTTCATAATGGTCTTGTGTTTTTGAAAAATTGTAGTGAATATCTTGCAACATAGTTCTATGACAACACATCCAAATATAATTTTTTATTAAATTTTCATCAATGAACATTACTATGGTATTTCCAAGTGTTACTATGGTATTCCCATAACATTAATTATGTTTCCATTCATACTATTAGGATACTAGAACATTAAAAAAAACAAATAAAACACATATTAAATGAACAATTTTAAAAATAACATATAATCATACATGATCCAGAGGATGAAAATATGCTAAAAAATGAAAGCTCCTAGAATTGATTCAAAATAGACTCATTCGTATGCCTCGTCCTCATGATCCCAATGCAACTTGAACATGTTGAAATGAATGTGGTATGTGAGAGATATCGCATTATGTCCACATTTCCAAACAAGAAAAAAATTGCTAACTATATAGTTCATATAGTGTTGATATGGCAGGGTCATACTGTTGAGGTGGAAGGGTCGTATTGTTGACGTGGTAGGGTCATATTCATAGATGATTTTAGGGGCGAAATTTCACTCATGGGTGAAATTAAGGGGACTCCAATTTTTTATTGGGTGATTTTTTTTTATTGGAGTGATTTTTTTAAACTTAAATCATTAGCCCGTAATTTATTTTAGGGGAAAAATTGTGTACAGGGTTAGCCCATATTTTCAGGAGGGATAGAGGAAAAACAATTATATTTCACCCCTGAAATTTGGAGGGAAAAGATTCCATTAGCCAAATTTCTAGAAGTATGGAAATTTCTCACAACATCTTCACCCTACCATTTGGTAAAATAGGGGTTTATGGTTTAATTCGCCCCAATTTTGTGGTATGGGCACTGGGTAGCTACAATATTCCCTTTGCCATATTTCCAAAGAACAAGGAGATTTCTGAGAGAGTTTTGCCCCTCCCACCTGGTATAAATTATATGGGATCTGCCTATATATGCATTCTCCAGTTTACATCTTCGTTTTTATTTGAATTTCCCCTTTGGGCCTTGATGGAATAAAGGTTTACGGTTTTACCTTTTATATCTTTGATGTTCTTCATGCTACTGCTTATTCCCCCTTTGGTCCTTGACGGAACGGAAAAAAGGGTGCTGTGTTACTCCCAAGTTCGCCCCAGGCATCATATTTTGTTAGCCTTCCAAGAGAGGAGGACTCTCCTCAGTGCTAAGGCTCGACCAGTCACCAAACTACAAACTCACATATCTCATTCTCTACAGTATGATGAATAGTGCACCCCATCTAGATTTGTAAAAATTGAACCATTCATTAATATATGTATTTTTTTTGTCTTATGTTGTTTCATGCAAGATAGGTGAAAAATATTGTGGTCATTGGAAATTCCATTGTGATTATCTAACAAATGAGGAAGCTCTCAAAAGTTATATCCTCAAGCTTGTACATACTTGTATAAAGAGAAAAATGAATATTTGTCCATTTTTTAACAAATAACCTTTTAGCATGTCCTTCACCATCTAAACTATGAAGTAGATCCCATGGGAAACATGGGTACTATTTTGAATTAGGGTCAAATGATCCAAAATGGGGAGGGGTGAGGGGGATTCTTTTGCAATATCTCCCATGATTATCACAACTATGAAATATAGTATGAACAACCAAATTGAATTGAGGGACAAGTGGAAATTGAAATGTCCATGGAAATGTGTTTAAATCACTCGTTGCCCCTTCTACTCTTACAATTTATCAACATACTTGAGGCTTTAATGGAGGGAGGAACAAGCTTGGTTATAGTTCCCTCCTAGCCTAGTAATAACTTACAAATGGAGGGTCATATCTGCTAAAGGTTATTTCAATTCAAAGAATTCGATTTTGAATTGGTAGTAAAGCCAAGAAAGCAAAACGTGGGCCCAATGATAAGTCCCAGATACATAATAATTAAAACACATGGACAGTTCATGAACTACCCAATGTCGGTCTCTTTCATGTGGAATTCATATCAAACTTCTTTGCAGAGCTCATTGAATTCCCCATTTCAATTTTAGAACCTAAGGATTGTGATTGTGATTAATTTCAATTTCAATTTTAGCCCCTTATACTCTTGAAATTTATCATCATACTTGAGACTTTAATGGAGGGAGGAACAATCTTGGTTATAGTGCCCTCCTAGCCTACTAATAAATTTCGAATGGAGGTTCAAATATGCATTTCAACAAGACCTTTCTCATATGATAGAAATGCTCTTTTTCATATCTAGACAATATTGTAATTCCATCTAGATAGATGACCACAAATTTATCCTTTTCTCCAGTGAAGGCGGTGTCCATGGCTCGTTGAAAGGTTGCTCCTATGTTAATCAAACCAAAGGGAATTTTTGCATACATGAACATGCCCCAAGGAGTGGTGAAGGTCATCTTCTCCCTGTCTTTAGGAATGACAAAAATCTGATTATAGCTAGAAAATCCATTAATCATGAACATCCTAGATGCATATGTCACTCTTTGCAATATGTTTTCCATCTTTGGAAAAGGATAATTTTCCTTCTTAGAGATTTTGTTCAGGTTCCTGAAATCGACACACAGTATAGCTTCTCCATTCTCCTTTCTTACTAGGACCAGGTTGGCCCCCCATTCAAAATATATCAAAGGGACAATGATTTGGGTGTTCAACAACTTCTTTACCTCCCTTTCCATAACAGGAAACAACATAGTATTTATTTGTCATAATTTCTACCTAAATGGTTTGGCCTCCTCTTTCAATGGGATATTATGATCAATAACACTTGTGTTGTATGTTATGAGATCTTCGTATGTCCAGGAAAACACATCAACAAATTCCCTTAACAACTCAACATACTCAGTCCTTTGTTTCTTTGACAGAATCTTGACAACTTGATAAATTTAGCATCCATCTCCGTACCAATATTTCAATCAGCTACATCAATGTACTCATTTGAAACTTTACCCTTTATGACCACATAATTTGTGTCAAATATTCTTTCCAAAGGAACTAGTCCTTTTGGGATATGATTGTTGGACAACTAGACAATATGATGATTAGCAATTTTGTTCAGAAAAGCATCATCATGAGGATTTATTTCAGCATCATGATCTTGATCAACTTGTAATGCAGAAAACTCATCAATGGTCTCTAGGAACCATTTGATCTCATGATAATCCTCAAACACTTTAAAATGCTTGAAATTGTCAGGTATAGAGGGTCTGTATTTTACTTCTATGTCATACCTAAATTTAGGTGGTAGAGGGATTCTGAAATTACTTGCAGAAACTGCTAGAGAATCATCCATGGAATTCTCTTCTCTCGGGACAAATGAAATGTTGAAATCTAAGAAAAACCTGTCAACTAGATCCCATACTTCATTTCTGTAACTTTTGAGCCAAGGTGGCTTGTCCTGATAAATATTTATGATATGATGGACAATCAACTCAACATCCTCAAATATTGATATCTCTTGAATCCCCATGTCTTTTGCAGCCCTCAGACCCAAAACAAGAGATACATATTCTTCCACATTATTGGTAGTTTCAAATTCTAACTTGTAGGACAGAGATATAATTTCTTGAACAGGTGAAACAAGGACCACTTCAGTGCCAACACCCTCTCTGGAAGAGGCTCCATCAAAGAACATTTTTGAAATAGAGGTAATCAGACGAGAATATTCACAGAGAGTAAGGGACTTATTTCTAATTTTTAGAGGGGACTCAGGAGCATCAATGAGTTGCAATAAGTTGGATCCCAAATCAGTATCAAGTGAAAAAATAGGATGGTTGGTGGATTCTTCTTCATCACTGACAATGTAGGCCAAATTAGCTTCTATGTATAGTATTATATGTTCCCCCCCAAACACGTGAATGGTAGCATATGTGAGGTCCATTTGCAATGTTCCCCCAAGTCTTTTTATCAAAGATTTTGACAATAGCATGCCAAACTTGGGGGAAACATCAACTACCACAATATCCATGACCACACTTTTCATGGGCAATTGAAACAAGATCACAACAAGATCTTTGATGAAACCAAGACATTATACCTTGAATCAAACGAATACAAATCATGATTATATTTTCTAATTTATAATCCAAGTTTTTCCATGATAGTTTTTGGCATGAGATTATGAGATGCCCTTGAGTCCATAAAAAAATTATCTAGCACCTTATCATGTATGTTCAGAGTTGTGTAGATAGGAGGGGATGAATCATATTTGTCTTTTATCAAGGGACGTATAATAATTGCTAGATTTTCATATTGAAGGTTTACTAAGTCTGTGGAATGTCAAGATGGCTCATACTGCAACATCTTAGAGAGTGATTCCTTGAAATCTTTGTGATTAACCAACTCTGAAAGGGGCACAAGAATCCTAATCTTTTGAATTTCATGATCAAAGTTAAAATAAGAGGGAATCTTTATAATTTATTTCACTTCTGTGGCAGGACCTTTGGTTACTGGTGGGGGGTTCTGTGTTTTCTTCTCCTTGCTACTGTCTGTTGTGTCTTTAGCAGGTTTCTCCACTTTGGAAGGCTGATAAGAGATGTTGTACTTCACTTCTTTCTTCCTAGACCTGAGGTTGTATTTATTGGAACTACCAATGGTCTTCTCCCCTTTTCTCTGTTCATTTATTTGGCCGTCTATGAGGAACTCCTCATATGCATATTGGGTTAAATAAGGAAATGGGGAGGTGTCTCCAAGACAATGGATTTCAGGATCAAGCTCTTCCTCTTCCCTTTCCTCATCAACAATAAGGTTATTTTGGAGAGGGGTTTGCAATTTTTTACCATCCCTATCTCTGCTTTTGGGTTCTCTTTTGAGAATCTGAGGGGTATTAATTGGTCTTATGAAATTGCCTCTATTATAAGCATTTGCGGCATTCTTATACCCTTTATTCCCTTCAATCTTCATATTCTTCATTTCTATAGACCTAGACTTTACCATCTTGGTCAATTCATCTACTTGTCGGTGAGGAAGAAAAGATCCAGAGGTTGAGGCTTTATATCTTCCCCTTCCTCTGTCTTTGTCAGTTTTATTTCTAAGTCTGTCAACTACCAACACATTGGATTCTACTTCCATGGCTCCATCTTGCATATGATCCAAGGAGGTAGCTCTTCTTTCTCTTATCATGAGGAAGAAATCAGGGTCAAAATCACTAGTATAAGTAATTTTGGCAGAGGCTTCTGTAGGCTTTATCTCAACAGGAATCTTATCGTATATTTTGTTGAATATTTTGAAAAATTTGGAGACACATTCTCCCTATTTTCTTTTTAAGGACCTGAATTTTGTGATATAATACATAAAATCCTTTTTATCCCCCCAATGGCTCAAGAAGGAATCATCTAAAGCCTCAATCCCAACAATATATCCAAGGTTCAATCCCCTAAACTATTTCCTAACCTCACCATCAAGGATCTAGACAAAGAATCTCATCCACACATCCTCAATATCAATATTTAGATTGTCTGCATAACTGTAGAAGGCAACAAGGTGCTCTTCAACAATTATGTCTTCTTCTCCTATAATTTTGGGCATGTATTTTAGGTAATCTCCAGCACAGAGAGCATTCATGGGTTGAGGTAAGACTAGGGGGGCATATCTAGCAGCCACTATGGCATCCATTCTATTTCTAGGGGGATTGGTACCTACCATAGGGATGATATTTGGAGGAGAACTAGGAGGAGAAGAGGTTCGAACATGGGATATTGGAAGTGAGCTTTGAGGAGGAAAAGGAAACAACAAAGTATTTGGAGAAAAATCTACAGGGATTGAGGGAACAAAGGTTTCCCTTTTTGTAAAAGAAACAACTCTAATAGGAGGAGGAGTAGTGAAACTATGAGAGGGGAAATCAACAAGAAAACTCCCAAAATTTAAACTTCTAGAATCTCCAACAAATGGTGTAATAGGAAAATGAGAAACAACTACTGGAGTTGCTATAAGATAATAATGAAAATTACCAGAATCGCCTGGTTCAATAGTAGAAGTACCATCCTGAAGGGTCTTTTTTCTTTTGATATTTTTCTCTCGATCAACTTCAGGTGTCACTAAAGGAAGATGTGGAGCAGACCTCGTGTGTCTGCCTTTGGAAGCCACAACTGGAACAGTGGATTTGCATCAATGGAGTCGTCAGGTGCAAAAATGCAATCTTCAATGGGTTTGATATCTAATGCACCTTCAGAATTAGAAGCTCGTTGTCGTTCTATCCCAGGGAAAATCTTCAATTTGTCCCCGACAATGGAACTAGAAATGTTAGCACTAGAAGTCACCTCTGGATTGTGGAAAAGGTAAGGCCATTACACATCAGTTTCATGTCACAATGAATAAATTTAAGGGGGGGTCTAATGGACACAAACTCAGGATAATATTCCTTTAACTCGGAAAACTGGGCTGGTATGCAAAGGTAGATGAGGTCTTGATCTAACTTTGGTCAGTAACTTGTAGTAAGGGTAAGTAGGATGAAGAACTTTAGGAGAAACTATAGAGTTCTTCTATGGACATCCGATCTTCCAACAGCCTAAGGAGGAAAATATTCAAATACAATATCCTCTTCAATCCAAAACTTCATGAAACTGAAAACGCCATAACAATACTACAATAAAAAATACATTATAATACAGTTATCACAACTCGAATGGATCATCCATTCCCTAGTCTTCAGTATCAGAAGAAAAATAGATGAAAATAAAGTTGACTGTCATTAAACAAGAAGTTTCAAATGGAAACACATAACCAAAGAACTAGGGGCTTCATTAAAACTTTAAAAATCAGGATCATAGCTCAACCATCGACCGTAACAAAATATCAAAACTAACTATTTATACTTAGAAAAACTCACTCCCACCAGAGGCGTGCTCTGGTCATTTTATTCAAGGCTTCGTGTCTGCATCTTCTTTTGCCATGCTGCACTTGCATTCTTTTGTCAGATGCAAGATCATATCGGTATGGGCTTTCCAAAAAAATCTATTGACATGAGAAATTTGTGTTGACAATCTGCGTCCACGGATGGATTTTCCAAGCTTTTCGTTTATGGGGTGAAACGAGATTTCAACCACCTCCCCCATTTCCATTAACTACCTTTATCAGGATTGGGATGAAGCCTGACACCCATGAATTCTCCAGGAGACATTCATGACTCCTTCAAGTCAATCCCGACGCCTCAATACCACGTAGATCTTCCTTTGTGAATAATACAGAAACTCTCGGCTCTTGGCGTGACTCCTCTCCATGGCTTCATGTGAACTCGGGCCATGACCTGGGGTTCCTATGTGAAACTTTGAATTTCTCATTTCAGGAGTCTTCACTCCACTTGATTCAAAATATCCCAATGCTCGAATCCTCAAAATACCCCATCCAGATTGACGGACATATTTGCTTGTAATTTAACGACTTGGATGCATGCTCGAAAACCTCAGCTATCCACCACTCAATAGGAACTTACTCCTCTTTATGGATTTGTTTCCCATATAACCACAGGCTGTGAGCGTGGGCCCAACTCCCACGGGCTTCATGATTTCGCATTTCGCGAGTCTATGTTGTGCTCCATGCTAAAGCCTCAGAGTCACAAAATCGCGATTTCTCAAATCAGGTGCCACGCATCCCTTCAAATTGGATGACCTAGATGGATATCGACATTTCAGGACTTTGGGACTTTGAAACTCCAGGACTCAGGAAATATGCGCATTCCTCACTACAACTTTCCCAAAATGACTTTATCCATGATTCAGATCAGGTGCCACACATCCTGTTGGATCGGACGGCTCCCGCTGATTTCAGATTTCAGGGGTTTAGACCTTTTACAAATAACTTCAACAATGTTATGAGCTCCTGATTCCCACGACTATTATTCATCGTCGATCTTTGAACTTCGAAATGAAAATTCCTTCACCAAAATGAACGTACTCGCTTGATTGATTCGATTCCATATCAGACTGCTCTAAGTGTTGTGCATGTGCTCACTACTACAACCTGTGTTAATAAATACTTGGACGATGGGCTGAGGGATTGGGAAGGAAAACAGATCAATGACAAAGGGAGAGAGGGCAGTGATTAACCCAGAGAGAAAAAAATCTTGGGGCCGAGATTTCTCAGAAAGGATTACACAAAGCAAAAGGTCACTCAAACGATCGAGGACAAACACAAAGAAAATTACGAGTCATTAAGGGGAAAACTTAAGGTTTATTCAGCGAAAAGGAGAAAGGAAAGGAAGAAATACATACTTAGGTAGAAACTACCAACCCACAAGACTCATACAAGTTTGTGTGATAACAGGATGTATGCAAAATTCTCCATCATTTTGTCCCTCTGTCACGTGAGAGCTTGCTCAAGCAAGATGTTAATAGAATCTTCTGCTCTTTAGTTTTTATTTTCTGCCACCATCAAGAGTTTCTTGGGTGTGCGAGAGTGATTTTTGTCAAGAGAAACAAGATCGAGACCCAACAAGATATGCTCAGACCTCGTCGAGGACATGCGCTAAAAATAATCAATAGGAGCCTGCTCTAATACCATTGATA
Organism: Picea engelmannii; assembly: GCA_009831015.1. Classification (NCBI taxonomy): domain Eukaryota; kingdom Viridiplantae; phylum Streptophyta; class Pinopsida; order Pinales; family Pinaceae; genus Picea; species Picea engelmannii. The sequence goes on along the minus strand of ML776625.1, from coordinate 1,364,441 downwards.
TGGATTATTTTCGGAATGAAATGAAAGAAAAGAAATTAGAACGAAATACTCATGAAAATAGCCATAAACAAAAGGATAGAACAATACTTGAATTATATTAATGAAAGAATTGTAAAGAGACTGTAAAAATATAGAGTGCAAGACTCGTCACAATGGTTGCAAATTTATCTCTGAGAAGAGATGTAATGTCTACACACATTCACAAGAAGATGATTACAATGAGCCTCTAAAATCCTTTTTATGATAAACATGAATTCCAAAACCTTATAAATCCAAAAACCTAACCCTAGGAGATGAAACACCAAAATTCATGTGGGCCCCATTTGGGTAAGTTAGTACATTAACTTCCCAAGGTCATAACATTTTCATACAATATTTGTTTTTTGGCATGTGATAGCTCATTAGAAAGATTGTTTTGAGAACTATGCATTATTCCATCAAAATCTCACTATGTTTATAGTTTGACTGTGGCACGCAAAAAAAACACTATTTAGGACCTCAAAACGACCTTGTAAGTAAAAAAAGTCGTGTTGACATGAAAACTTCCAAAATAATCCAGTTGGATTAGGTGGGCAGCCACTAGTGTCCACCAGGAAGATGTGTAGGGATTCAAACAACCCCATAAGTGTAGAACACACAATTACAAAGAAGTACATAAGAACGTGTTGAACTAAAAACTTACAAGAGGAGCCAGTTGGAATAGGTGGGTGGCCACCAATATCCACCTGGATCAACTCACATAGTATCATTAATAATGTTCATAAGAACACATACCCTTGCTGCAATGATGAAATTGTATTTGTATCTCTTATACCAATTTCACACCCAAAAATCTTGAAAATGAACTTGGTGGCAATGTGTTGATCAACACAAGCATGTAGGGTTTTACAATTACCAGAGAAATCCATGACGATATTTTAATAAGTCTGAAAAGAGAAGGCCAACTTCTCACTATGAGCACTGAGAAATTTTTCATTCAAAAGAAATTGTTCCTCTAAAGAACTTATTTCTTGTCAAGTAGGAGGCCCTTGAAGGTCTATTTCTATACACCTACAACTCTGATACCACTTTGTCACCTACCCAACCACCAGGCTGAGCTACACTACTTCAAGAGCACACTTCTTGGACTAATTTTGAATTTATAATACCGTTAACGAAAAAGAATGAAAGGAACACATGCAATAATCAAGATTCATGTTTCACCATAAAAGAAATGAACCATATGCCATGGAGAGAGATAAACAACATGATGGAACATTATAAATGCATATATCATAGATAATAATTAATACAATGCGGAAATAGATATACAAGTAGAGAAACACATGAAAGAGAGGACTTATCCTTTGTAAAACCAATCACCAATCAGTCGCAGACCAAGGACTTTCCACCCAAACTTAGACATTTTTTTTTCCAAGTCTCAACAAAAATTCAACCCCAAGCCGGGGCTATGAATCCATAAGGATGGGTCTCAGACCAACACTCAACTTCCCATACATTAAGCAATCAGGATCTCACAAGTTTCTCAAACACACAACAAAAGTTCAATTTACCATCTCTCTTCCCTTCAACCTGCACCACCCAAAGAAAATGAACCCCCTTCATTTACACCCAGCTCCTCAGGATCTCGACCGCTTTCTAGGGCTCCAGTGCTTTTGGTTAGGAAATATCATTGCTATAACTCTTAGGATTCACAGTTGTGAACAATGTTTTTCAATATATCAATGCATCTTAGGCATGCAAGTATCAATTCAATGCTAGATTGCACCAAAAATTTCTACAACCGACCAACCATGGCTGCTTACCTTCAACAATTAATTTTTCTTTCCCATGCAAATAGAAGAATGAACAAGAAGAGTGAACCATAGAGGAATGAATCCCAAAAATGATTTCAGTGAGAATGAATGACCAATCCCCAAGGAAATTAATAACTTAGTTTAAATATCAAAAGCATAGTGTGGCCTTCTCTCAAGAAGCTCATGTAACCCCCTCTTCACTCTAACATTCAAAAGTGGGTAAATAAATATAACAAAAAAATATAAAGTCTTAGCCCCTCAGCTTCCCTCCTCTTTGATGGAATCATTGCCCCCTATAACTCTTGTCCTTATTCGTCTCGCTACCAACAATGTATTTGTAGTGACTGATTTTAAAAATAACATCTAAAAATTTTACCAAATCCTACCAAATGTACAACAAATTATACCAGATTCATAAAAGAAGAATTATGCAAGTAAAATTAAAATTTATCAATGAGTAATGCATAAATTCGAATTGAGTACCTTAATACTGATGCTAATTTCCGTTGTCAGCTGCCTTCCTGCTGCTACCTGCTACACAGTCCAGTCATGTTGCAAACACAGAAAATAATTGCCCAAAACCTCTTGTCCACCCTACCAACTAGGAAAACAACCTAGCTCCAGGATATCTACGGATATCCTGGCCCTCTGAGCCCAAAACTTCTAGCAACTCGGTGCCTGCCTGATCAAATAGATCTCACAGCCCCTCTCGGCTCTCTCCCATAGCAAGAAAACATTCCCCCGTAGAATCCTCTCCTCCCCTCCTTCCTTCCATCCTTCTCCCTCCTTCACCGCCTTCCTCCCTTTACCTCCTCCCCAAACTCCTTTATTACCCTTATCCCTTATTAAATACCTTATCCCTTGATTTAATTACCCTTATTCAAATGTATTGAATACGTTATCCCTTGTGGGATACGTAACCCAATTTAATATTACATTATATTATTATCCATTTCTTATTTAATACTTTATTAATTAATGACTTAATTAATAATTAAATCAATCATTAACCATATTCATTAAAGAGTTAATTATACTTAAATTAATCATAATCAAGAATAAATAATTAATAATAAATAATTAGTTAAGATTATTTTAATAAATAATTATAATTTAGCTAATCCTTTAGGATTACCTTATTAAATTAATTATAACTTATAATCAAGGGTCGTTACATACACCCACCCTTCAGGAAACTTCGTCCCGAAGTTAAGGTATCTTATGGTACAAAAAACAAGAACATGGTTCACACATTCATAACAAGTAACTGACATTACTACTCAGTAAATCAAGAAAACTCATACATACTAGTGTATATGTACAAGAAATGTATGTGTAGCTAGTACATACAATTCTCGTACATGTACTAATAATC
>ML776625.1:1312594-1345448 GCA_009831015.1 Picea engelmannii | reverse complement strand
CGACCTCATTCGAAGAGACCAGAATTCATAATTCTTTCCCAAAAGAATCGGACCCTGAGTCGGGCCTAGATTGCTAGACGATGCCATATATAAAAAATTTCAGAAAAAATAGAGGGAAAAATTCGTATTTTACCTCCAATCTCAGAGATCGCCGATTCGTCGATGGCCGATGGGAGCTTATCGGGCTATAGATGGCCCTTGGTCTCCTTGCAATGTGACCACGTGCCTTTCTTTTAAAGGGCTACGAGATTTTCCCGTTTCTTTGGCATACAATTCGCCAAAATGCGAAAAATCGCCCTTCAACTTTTCAACGGTCCAGATCGTGCATTGATCGGACGGTCCAGATCGTATCGGGATATCGCGAATCGGGATTTCGCGATTTTTGATGTTGAGGTTCTTTGCCTCCTTGATTCCGCGATCATCGATTTTCCGATGGCGTGCTTCCTTTCAGGAATTTTCCCGATTTCGTTGATTGCTGCCACGTGTCCCAGCAGACGGACGGTCGTGATCTTATCGGGATTTCGCGAATCGGGATTTCTCGATTTCTGATGTCAAGTTCTTTTGTCCCTTTGATTTCCCGAACTCCGATTTACCGATGGCGCTGTCCTATCGGGACTTTTCCCGATGGCTCTGATTTGCGACACGCGTCCTCAACAGATGGACGGTCATGATCTCTTCTCGCGATTTCGTGATATGTTATGTCCCGGACCTCTTGTCTCCAAGATCCGCGAAATGCCGAATCCCGAAAAGCCGATGAATTCGCTTATCGGGACTTTTCCCGATGGCTCTGATCTCTGCCATGCGTCCTGAACAGATGGAAAGAAACCCGAGCACTTGTTCTCAAGGGTCGCGATTTCCCGAATCGCGATATGCCGATGACCTTTTCTTCTTCGAGACTTTTTCCGAGTCGTCGGATATGCGCCACGCGTCCAGGATAGATGGACGGTCCTGATGCGTCCTCGGGATATCGCGACTTTTGATGCACCAATCTCTGTCAACGTGAAACCCCGAATGCCGATAGTGGCCTCGATGTCCGCCACGTGTCCGGTCAAAATGGACGACTGAGATCTTATCGGGATTTCGCGTATCGCGATTTCGTGAGTTGCGATGTCAAGTTTCTTTGACAACTTGAAACCCTGAATGCCGAAATGATGACGGGCGCTGCGATGCTCGCCACGTGTCCTGACAAACGGACGACTGAGATCTTATCGGGATTTCGCGTATCGGAGTTTTTGGAGAGCTGAGTCTTTCGCTCGTCCAACTCCCGATTCCCGATTCCTGATTTTGCGATGGAATAGGATCTCGCCACGTGTCTCTTGATGAACGGTCAAGATGACATCGGGATTTCGCGACTTCACAAGTCGAAATCACTCCTGTGCACTGCAGAGGACTAAACCTCGTGTGCCTTCTTGCTGATCCAACGGCTGTCGGTCCTTTGCGCAAGATCTGACGGCTGAAATGTGTTCGCCTTTTTCTTGCTCTCCTTCTTCCCTTCTGGACTGGTTTCCTGCCTCGGATTTGTTCACAAGATGAATCTTGCAGTCTTAATGGCTATTCTTGGCGTGTTTGATGCGATCTTTCCCGAATTTAACGGAATTTTATCCTGCGGAAGAAAAGATTCATGAATCTTTCAAAGATTTGAAAGAATTTCACGATTTCTTCGTTCTGTGCTTCAATCTTTAACAGATGTGAGGGAAATTTTCGAGTTCTTTAAAGTTTCTCGCCTCCTCCAGCTTTTCTTCGTCAATCTTTGACGATTCTTGAAAAGATTACAAGTATCTTTAGGGTTTCTTCTTCTGCGTTCTCTTCGTCCAGGATCTTTCGAGCGTTGTACACTCTACTTCCTCCGCAAGCTTGTTACGACGATCTTTAAAGACTATTACGGCCATCTCTCCAAACCTTGTGAAAAAACTGTGTCGCGTGCTCTCAAGATGCGTGTAAGCTCTGCGCTGTGAGGATCGTGTTGCTCTCCCGTCTGTGTGAAGAGGCTTACTGTTGAAGCTCTGATACCATGATAAATTGTGAAGGACGGAGAAATGCAGAGAGAAAAGAATAGTATATTCAAATGTATGAAGAAGTACAGAATAGAACTGAAGACTTGAAGTGCATGTTACAATGTAAGATGGTTGAGCTATATATGCTCAAGCAAGACAAAAATAGAAAGTACAACTGTCCAGTACAGCTGGCAGTGTACGGTTATACTGTTGAGGGTACAATATATTTAACAGAAATGTCTGTTCATTGCAGCATTTAAGCAGTAATAATTTTTGTTCTCCACAATTACAGGTTTATAATTTACAATAGATTGGATTGTTTAGTTAGCGCAGATATTTAAAATTATTCATTCATACGAGATGAGGGATGGCTTGAGAAGGAATTGGTTCACCAGCTTCTCAAGGTTGAATTTTCCAGAGGCCGACCGACTGCGCCTAATCAGCCACAGAGACTGCTCAAACGCCTCGACATTGAAGGGAAGCATTAATCCTTCCCTCTGCTTGAAACCATATTCTTCGCGGGCTTTATCCAGCAGCATACGGAAAATCGGATGGGATAAGTAGATAGCAGGAATAACAAAAATCTTCTCCTTTCTTCACCAACATACACAGCAAAACATCCTTTTGGGAATTCATGATCTCTGTAACGGCGTCTACCATTTCTTACTCAGAAATTGGAAGAGCGGCCATTGCACAGGAATAACACACAAACAATAGATTGTATTAATCATTGAATCTCAATTACAATACATATAAATAGTTGGAGTCAGATCCATCTTATTTCCAACATAGATAAGGAGGTTGAGAGAATATCTCAACAACTCCAACAAACCAAAACCAACTCCAAACCAATCCCTAAATTAATCATTAATTTTAACACCCTCCCTTAATGATTACATTACAAATCACAGATTACAATTCTCAAATTACAATATATATATATCTGTCTGATCTGGTCTTCATCAACATTCTCACCCACTCTAAAATCTTTCAGTTTAAGCTCTTTCTTCTCCACAACTTCGAGCTTCCCTCTCGACTCATCATGATGTAATTGAAATAATCAACAATATTGACAAACTCGACTCGTCGGGGCTTTAGCTTTCGGCTATCCATCAGTATCTAGGAGAATAGTCTGAATACTCAATGTATTCAGAAATTGATCAAACAACTTGACCTTCATACAAACACACAATGAATACCTGTGTAGCTGACGTTCCTGGATTCACATGACCCATCAGCTTTATAACAGAATGTAGACAAAACCAAACTAGTGACCATCTTGTGGCAAGGTCAGGGCTTCCCCACACACCACTATGAGTTATGTTACCCTGTTCTTTAAATGGTTCTTCATAATCATATAAATTTACAAATCACAAACTACAGGCCAAATAAAAATAATGAATACTACACACATATCCAAGAACATTATAGACATCTTTTACTCTAAAATTCAGATCTGCAAATCTGACCATAAAGCCCCTCCGTGAGACTATCTATGATGCTCGGCAACTTCAACATACTGCAACACAGTTTCTGAAGGCTAATAAATCGGTTTAATTAACTGTTGAACAATAGCAGATTGTTGCTCTCCATAGAGATCTGGATTCGTTCAACCAACGGCTTTGTGCACAACAATTTCTTTACAGAAATGTCTCTTCCAACACACTAATCACCAACCACTAATGACCGAATCTCACAAGTTATGATTTCCAACACACTCCCATTGAATATCTGAAATCAAAGACAGTGATTTCTTCCACCCGTGACGACTAATCCTGGCAGTTTTATTTCCTTCCTTTGGTCAGCACGAATTAGTGGCTAATCGGTGGCTTCAACGGGCATCGAACAATCGGAATGACTGCAACAAGAGTAACACTCCAAAAAAATCAATTGAGATGAACATCGTAGACAATTGCAATGGCGAGCAATTGAAGGGACAGAGATGACAACGCTGACATGAGACAACGCTCCACCAAGGGACATCGATTTAGGTGACTCTCAGCAACCAAACATCTGCACCACTGAACTCAGGTCGTAGCATACAAATCGGTGCAGTCACAACGCTCCAACTCTAGTTTACAACAGATTCGGTGCAGTCACAACACTCCAGTTTACAACAGATTTGCACTGATAGCAAATATCACGTGGCAGGAAACAACGCCCGGGACGCAGCGAGGAGGAGTATGCAGATAGAGAGGGCACTCAACCAATCTCTCCAGAATTCACACAGCACGCAACTTTCACATCTTTCTGGGCACTCTAGTGAGGGATTAAGCCCAGCCAAGCTCTGATACCAACTCAGAAATTAGAAGAGCGGCCATTGCACAGGAATAACACACAAACAATAGATTGTATTATTCATTGAATCTCAATTACAATACATATAAATAGTTGGAGTCAGATCCAACTTATTCCCAACATAGATATGGAGGTTGAGAAAATATCTCAACAACTCCAACAAACCAAAACCAACTCCAAACCAATCCCTAAATTAATCATTAATTCTAACATTCTCTCCCAATACCCTGCCTTATGAGAATCTATACTTAGAACCCCATAGTCTTTAATCTTTTTCCCTAAAGTCTTCATAGATCTTGGATTCCTCCTGAAAGACATCAGTTACGTCTACAATGTAATCCTTTGTATTAAACAACTGAGACTCTGGCTTGCAGATCTCTACAAGGAAGATGAATGAATGAATTTGTGCTTTTCAAAGAATTTCTATGCAATGGATTTTTTTTTGTTGACGTTAATTAAACAAGTTCTAAAATTAGAATCGTCCTCCTATTTTAGGGTTTGTTTACATTCTTAGTGAATGGTCTTCTCAATCTTGGCAATATCACAATTCTGTTTGTTGCATAGACAGCGTGATTGTAGTTCCTGAATGCCTCTATATTGCAAAGAACTGTAGTGGAATAAGACAACCTGGTCATGTTTATCTTCCTGAATGCATCTATATTGCAAAGAACTGTCGTGGAATAAAACAAACCTGGTCATGTTTAGCTGTCATTTGGCTATGGAATACACAAATGAGAGATGCCAAAGATTCAACGATGTCCACCTCTACATCTGGTTTGCTGTTATCTTGCATCCAACAACCAGACATCAATTGTGCCATATTTCTCACGTGTTTTAAATTCTCGCAATATTTAGGTATACGCTGACTTATCTTCACATCTATTTTTTATATAATTATATTATTTTAATTGATAGGTTTATTCTTCTTTAGCAGTGTGAATGATTAAAACTAAAGTAATTGTGTACTTTCGGTTGATGGTTAATAAAAAATTTAGCATCATTTTAATATTTTTTAACATTCTCTTAACGGTTTGGGATTGTCAACAAACCCTAAAGTCTAAACATAAAAACAATAAACAACTTTTAGCATTCTTGGTGTATATCAAAACATCCTCACACAAGGTTAAAATGATTTTACTAGAATTGTAAACTTTCTCTACATATAAACATTTTTTTCCCACTTTAAAGATTTTTTAATTTCATTAATTTTTAAATAGTGAATTTAATTTTATTAATTTTTAAATGTTGAATATATATTTTTTTATATTCGTTTGCACACTTCATTTTAGTTTTCAATTTATATTTAGTAGTAAGAAATACTTTATCATTAAAAGATAAAATATTAACATAAATTTACATTAAAGGTTTTTTCATTTAGTGAGTTAGTTGTATTGATTAGGTATTGTAAAATTGCAAATAAGAGGTTTAGGTGGCACATTTCTAGGTTTAGCTTTAGTGATTAAGTGTTGTGAGTTGCAAATAAGAGGTTTTGGGATCACACCCTTAGGTTAGCTATAGTTGTGATATGATAATATTAGGATGTCCCTACTACATTAAATTTAGAACAAAGATTTTTCAAGCATGGCAAAACAAACTTGCTTCAAACCTACCTAAGTGTAAACTGACAATGAGAATTTTTCATGCATAGTAAAATAGTTTAGCTTCACACCAACCTAGGTGAAAAACATTTTTGTACATGTGAGAGGAGAAATGTTTGACAATAATTATTAATAATTAAAAATGTAAAAAGTTTGAATGTTGATATTTACTTTTATCTTCCCCCGAATGGTGTGACACCTAGAGAGCACATGTTACATGGAACATTGGCCATGAGTGCAGTTAAATCCCTTTGCCGCCAGCCTCTTGTTCCGCCCATTCACAATGCATAACATTCACTCTGGCCAAAGATTATTCCGTTGGGGCAGTTTGGAAGGTTTAATGGTGATCCAAGCTTGATTCTCTACTACTTGTACGATGCAGCAAGGTGGCATCACCTCGACATTCATGGCTCCCAAAATTGTCACTTCCATCATCATCACATAGGTGATTCCTTGATGTGGCTATTATCTGCAGTGTTTGTCATCATTTTTTCATTCTCCCCCAGCTCTTATGCTCTGAGAACTAGGGTCCTTTGTTATCTTCCTTCCATCCATGACCAACATTTCCTACATTTCCTCTGTTAATTCTTCTCCCCACGAGCTCAGCTTTGCCATGCCTCGTGAGAGAGGCAAATCCAAGCATTGACCGACCTACTACTACCAATTAGGAAGGAGTCAATGCACAGGAACTCCCTCTCTCTTTCACAATCGAGAAAGAAGCTTTTCTCTCTCTCCTAACTCTAGCCAAAACAATTGCGAAGGTTCCCAACTTGAGTTTCACTCGTCTAACCCAAATATAAACTATGGGGCATCCATAGTGGAGGAAGAGATTCCTCCTAACTGGGAGGAGAACACCATGGAGTAGAAGACACTAAGAGGCACCGATATCCCTTTAAATTCTCTTGTGCCAACCATGGGAGGTTGTATGGTAGAGGAGTAATTCCCTCCATTGATGAAGGATAACTACAAGAATGACACAAACCCCAACGATGAAGACCTAGGCATAAAGTGGGGCGGCAAATGGAGCAAGGAGGAAACCCATTGGGAGATACACACATAAATGCAAGATCATCTGGATTTGGGTTTCCATGACTCACCCAACACCTACAGGCTCATAGAGGACCATTTTGTGTTGATATTCAAGTTTAAAAAAGACTTGGTTAAGTAGCTACACAACTAGCCCGTCCTCAACAAGCACCTGGGTATTCTTTTCGACTCCCTGTCAAATGATCTAGCAAAGAGTCGTTTCCCAACATGTTGTCATCCATTGGCCTTCACAGTTCGCCATGAAGGACGCTTGGGTCTGCCTCACATTTAGTTTCTTTATAGTTAGATTTCTTGTTTTAGCTAAAATGTATCCTATTGAAAACAAACTCTGGTTTAGCAGTTGGTCCTTGAACAATGCCGACCACATGTTCTAGTTTCCATGCATGTGGCAGAACAAGTGGCGAGTTTTGATGTATTTTCAAACATTTGTCGTTTTTTTTTTATAGTGTAAGGTAATGCAATATTTTTTATTTACAAAAAAAAATATATTTACTTTTATATTCCTTCTATGCATGTGAAATTTTTGTAAAATAATAATTTTCTATTGCATTTGTGTATCTTTGTTTCCAAACAATAATGGAAACTTTTCCAAAAAATTCAAAATCCCCTATATTTATATGGTAAATGTTTTTCAGTCATATTCAAATTTGCATAATACTCTCATCCAATATCTATATAGCTACTTCATAATGGTCTCGTGTTTTTGAAAAATTGTAGTGAATATCTTGCAACATAGTTCTATGACAACACATCCAAATATAATTTTTTATTGAAATTTAATCAATGAGCATTACTATGGTATTGCCAAGTGTTACTATGGTATTCCCATAACATTAATTACGTTTCCATTCATACTATTAGGATACTAGAACATTAAAAAAACAAATAAAACACATATTAAATGAACAATTATAAAAATAGCATATAATCATACATGATCCAGTGGATGAAAATATGCTCAAAACTGAAAGTGCCTAGAATTGATTCAAAACAGACTCATTTGTATGCTTCATCCTCAAAATCAAAATGCAACTCGAACATGTTGAAACAAATGTGGTATACGAGAGATATTGCATTATGTCCACTTTTCCAAACAAGAAAAAATTTGCTAATTGTATAGTCCATACAGTGCTGATGTGGCAGGGTTGTACTGCTGATGTGGCAGGGTCATATTGTTGACATGGTAGGTTCATACTCATAGATGATTTTAGGGGAGAAATTTCACTCATGCGAGAAATTAAGGGGCCTCCAATTTTTTATTGGGTGAATTTTTTGTATTGGAGTGATTTTTTTAAACATATATCATTAGCCCGTAATTTATTTTAGGGGAAAAATCGTGTATAGGGTTAGCCCATATTTTCAGGAGGGATAGAGGAAAAAAAATAATATTTCACCCCTGAAATTTGGAGGGACAATCTTCCATTAGCCAAATTTCTAGAAGTATGGAAATTTCTGACAGCATCTTCGCCCTACCATTTGGTAAAATCGGGGTTCATGGTTTAGTTCTCCTTGATTTTGTAGTATCGGCACTGGGTAGCTACAATATTATCTTTGCCCAATTTCCAAAGAACAAGGAGATTTCTGAGAACATTTTGGCCCTCCCACTTGGTATAAATTATATGGGATCTGCCCATATATGCATTCTCCAGTTTACATCTTTGTTCTTATTTGAATTTCCCCTTTGGGCCTTGACGGAATGGAAGTTTACGGTTTTACCTTTCATATATTTGATGTTCTTCGTGCTACTGCTTATTCACCCTTTGGGCCTTGACGGAATGGAAAAGAGGGGGTTGTGTTACTCCTAGTTTCGGCCCATGCATCATATTTTGTTAGCCTTCCAAGAGAGGAGGACCCTGCTCGGCATTGAGGCTAGACTGGTCACCAAAATGAAAACTCACATATCTGATTCTCTACAGTATGATGAATAGTGCACCCCATTTGGATTTGTAAAAATTGAACCATTGATTAATATATGTATTTTTTTTGTCTCATGTTGTTTCATGCAAGATAGGTGAAATATATTGTGGTCATTGGAAATTCCATTGTGATTATATAACAAATGAGAAAGCTCTCAAAAGTTATATCCTCAAGCTTGTACATACTAGTAGAAAGACAAAAATGAATATTTGTCCATTTTTTAACAAATAACCTTTTAGCATGTCCTTCACCATCTAAACTATGAACTAGATGCGATGGGAAACATGGGTACTATTTTGAATTAGGGTCAAATGATCCAAAATGGGGAGGGGTGAGGGGGATTATTTTGCAATATCTCTCATGATTATCACAACTATGAAATATAGTATGAACAACTAAATTGAATTGAGGGACAAGTGGAAATTGAAATGTCCATGGAAATGTGTTTAACTCACTCAATTCCCCTTATACTCTTGCAATTTATCAACATACTTGAGGCATTAATGGAGGGAGGAACAAGGTTGGTTATAGTTCCCTCCTAGCCTAGTAATAACTTTCAAATGGAAGGTCAAATCTTCTAAAGGTTATTTCAATTAAAAGAGTTGGATTTTTAAGTGGTAATAAAGCCAAGAAAGAAAAACATGGGCCCAATGATCATTCCCAGATACATAATTTAGTTAAAACACATGGACAGTTCATGAACTACCCAATGTTGGTCTCTTTCATGTGGAATTCATATCAAATTTCTTTGCAGAGCTCATTGAATTCCCCATTTCAATTTTAACACCTAAGGATTCTGATTAGTGTTGACAGAGGAAGATAGTGGTACATGTGATGAATTATTACTTGATAACACTCCCCAATTCAGTTTTAGAACCTATGGATTGTGATTAGTTTTGGCAAAGCTAGTTGTACATGTGACGAATTATCACTTGATAATATGGCAGTTGTATAAATTGGTGATGGATGGGATTCTAAGGAGATTCATGATGTATTATTTGTGGATGATGGTATTACAAAAATCCACCATGAGAAAAATGCCACCATGTACAATACCAATTAAGTCAAGGGCACAATAGGCTATGAATCTAAACATTGAGGAAGGAGAAGACCCCCATTCTATAGGTACAATAATCAGTTTACCTAGAGGAGGTACTCAACCTATGGGTGCATGTTAGCAAGGATGAGCATTTGAAATGATATGTGGAGAAGGTGCAATTGATGGATTATGATATACATGACCTCAACTTGTTCTTTGAATTTTCCCTAGAAAAATTCTCAAAATTGAGGGACCAAACCATGTTCTTATCATTATTCAAGCGATTGTTTAAATCTGGGATCACCATTATCCTACATGTCCCATGCTTGGGGAATTCTCCAATGATAAGAAAGTTTGTGTGACTACTATTGTCGTGGACTCAAGTAGGTGGGATTTGACTAGAAATCCCTCTCAGTAAAAATAGTATTCATGTTATTACAAAATAGTCCTAGGATGGTCAGGATGCCAATGATGCATTCACTACTAGATTCCAAGTACTATAGGATGAGACATTCATATAAGAACAAATATCTATCCATTCCTAAAATATGGCACAAATAAGAAAGGCCACGGATATGACAAGATCCTAAAACAAAGCACTAATAATATGGCACACTAAAATAGATTACTAATGAGCAATCATCCAAAGAATTAGAAGGGTCATAAAATACTTTCTCAATAGTCTGCAACATGAAAATTTATATTCCCTACTCTCTTTTCCAAAATGAGTATATCCTAGGCTTGTATGAGTACTATAAAGGAATTGTAAAATTACAATACGAATTCAGCATTAACATGCAGCCTCAGTTAGCACCCTGCAAGATGACATAATAGTCCTCCTAACTAATTAGACATTACCAACCAAGATCAAACAAACAGAAAGGTGCCAAAACAACCATCCATACAAGAAAAATCACTTGGGTCAACTTCAAAATGACACCTATAGGCATATCTACCACATTACAAGTTTTGATTCTTATTGATGGTAGTTTCAAAACATTGGATAGTTTATAGGTCATCAAAATTATGAAATATAGTATGAACAACCAAATTGAATTGAGGGACAACTGGAAATTTAAATGTCCATGGAAATGTGTTTAAGTCACTCCATGCCCCTTATACTCTTGCAATTTATCAACGTACTTGAGAATTTAATGGAGGGAGGAACAAGCTTGGTTATAGTGCCCTCCTAGCCTAGTAATAACTTTAAAATGGAGGTTCAAATATGAATTTCAAGAAGACCTTTCTCAGATGATAATAATGATCTTTATCATATCTAGAGAAGACTGTAATGCCATCTAGATACATGACCACAAATTTATCCTTTTCTCCAGTGAAGGCAATGTCCATGGCTCGTTGAATGGTTGCTCCTGTGTTCATCAAACCAAAGAGAATTTTGGCATACATGAACATGCCCCAAGGATTATAGCCAGAAAAAACATTAATCATGGACATCCTAGATGAACATGTCACTCTTTGCAATATGTGTTCCATATTTGGCAAAGGATAAATGCCCTTATTAGAGCTTCTGTTCAGGTTCCTAAAATTGACACAGAGTCTGGCTTCTCCATTATTCTTTCTTACTAGGACCAAGTTGGCACCCCATTCAAAATATATCAAAGGGACAATGATTTGGGTGTTCAACAACTTTTTTACCCCCCTTTCCATAACAGGAAACAACATAGTATTTATTTGTCTTAATTTATGCCTAAATGGTTTGGCCTCCTCTTTCAATGGGATATTATGATCAATAAAACTTGTGTCGTATGTTTTGAGATCTTTGTATGTCTAGGAAAACACATCAACGAATTCCCTTAACAACTCAACATACTCGGTCCTTTGTTTCTTTGACAGACTCTTGACAACTTGACAAATTTAGGATCCTTCTCTGTACCAATATTTCAATCAGCTACATCGACGTCCTCATTTGAAACTTTACCCTTTATGGCCACATCATTTGTGTCAAATAGTCTTTCCAAAGGAACTAGTCCTTTTGGGATATGATTGTTGGGAAGCTAGACAATATGATGATTATCAATTTTGTTCAGAAAAGCATCATCACGAGGATTTATTTCAGCATCAGGATCTTGATCAACTTGTAATGTAGAAAATTCATCAATGGTCTCCTTGAACATTTTGATCTCATGATCATCATCGAACACTTTCTAATGCTTGAAATTGTCAGGTATAGAGGATCTGTATTTTACTTCTACATCATACCTGAGATTAGGTGGTAGAGGGATTCTGAAATTACTTGTAGAAACTGATAGAGAATCGACCATGTAATTCTCTTCTCTCGAGACAAATGAAATGTTGAAAGCTAAGAAAAAACTGTCAACTAGATCCCATACTTCATTTCTGTAAATTTTGAGCCGAGGGTGCTTTGCTTGATAAATATTTTTGATCTAATGGACAATCAACTCAACATCCCCAAATATTGATATCTCTTGAATCCCCATGTCTTTCACAACCCTCAGTTCCAAAACAAGAGCTACATATTCTGCCACATTATTGGTAGTTTCAAATTCTAACTTGTAGGACATAGATATAATTTCTTCAACAGGTGAAACAAGGACCACCCAGCGCCAACACCCTCTATGGAAGAGGCTCCATGAAAGAACATTTTCCAAATAAAGGTAATCAGAGGAGAATCTTCACGGAGAGTAAGGTAATTCTTTCTAATTTTTAGAGGGGGCTCAGGAGCATCATTGTGTTTCAATAAGCTAGATCCCAAATTAGTATGAAGTGAAACAATACGATGGTTGGTGCAGTCTGCTTCATCACTGATAATGTAGGCCAACTGAGCTTCTCTGTATGGTATTCTATGTTCCCCCCCCAAACACGGGAATGGTAGCATATTTGAGGTCCATTTGCAATGTCCCCCCAAGTATTTTTATCCAACATCTTGAGAATAGCATGCCAAACTTGGGGGGAACATTAGCTACCACAATATCCATGACCACACTTTTCATGGGTAGTTGAAATAAGCTCACAACGAGATCTTTGATGACACCAAGACACTGTACCTTCCTTGAATCAAGAGAATACAAATCATGATAAGCTTTTGTGATTTATAATCCAAGTTCGTCCATGACAATTTTGGGCATGAGATTATGAGATGCCCCTGAGTACATCAAAACATTATGAAACACCTTATCATGTATGTTCATAGATGTGTAGAAGGGAGGGGATGAATCATCTTTGTCTTCTATCAAGGGACCTATAATAACTGCTAGATTTTCATATTGAAAGTTTATTAAGTTTGTGGAATGGAAAGATGGATCAAACTGCAACATCTTAGAGAGGGATTTCTTGAAATCTTCGTGATTAACCAACTCTGAAAGGGGCACAGGAATACTAGTCTTTTGAATTTCATGTTCAGAGCTAAAATAGGAGGGGGTCATTATAATTTCTTTCACTTCTGCGGCAGGAGATTTCGCTACTGGTGGAGGGTTCTGTGTTTTCTCTTGCTTCTTGTTGTTTATTGCATCTTTAGCAGGCTTCTCTGCTCTGGAAGGATGATAAGAGATGTCTTAATTCACTTCTTTCTTCCTAGACCTAAGGTTGTTTTTATTGGAACTACCATTGGTCATCTCCCCTTTCCTCAGTTCATTTATTTTTCCATCCATGAGGAACTCTTCATATGTAGATTGGGTCAAATGGGGAAATGGAGAGTTGTCTCCAAGACAATGGATTTCAGGATCAAGCTATTCCTCTTCCCTTTCCTCGTCATCAACAAGGTTATTTTGGAGAGGGGTTTGCAATTTTTTATCATCCCTATCTCTACTTGTGGGTTCTCCTGGGAGAATTTGAGGGGTATTAATTGGTCTCATGAAATTGCCTTTGTTATCAACATTTGGGGCATTCTTATACCCTTTCTTCCCTTCAAACTTCATCTTCTTCATTTATATAGACAGGGACTTTACCATCTTGGTCAATTCATCTACTTGAGGGTGAGGAAGAAAAGAACCAGAGGTTGAGGCTTCAGATATTCCCCTTCATCTGTCTCTGTCAGTTTTATTTATAAGTCTATCAAGTACCAACACATTGGATTCTACTTCCAAGGCTCCATCCTGCATATGAGCCAAGGAGGTAGCTCTTCTTTCTCTTAACATGAGGCAAAAATCATGGTCAAAATCACTAGTATAAGTAATTTTGGCAGAGGTTTTTGTAGGCTTTATCTCAATAGGAATCTTATTGTACATTTTGTTGAATCTTTTGGCAAAGTCAGAGACAGATTCTCCCTATTTTCTCTTTAAGGACCGGAATTCTCTGATATAATACATAAAGTCCTTTTTATCCCCCCAATGTCTTAAGAATGAATCATCTAAAGCTTCAATCCCAATAATGGATCCAGGGTTTAATCCCCTAAACCATTTCCTAACCTCACCATCAAGGATCTGGACAAAGACTCTCATCCACACATCCTCATTGTCAATATTTAGATTGTCCGCATAACTGTAGAAGGCAACAAGGTGCTCTTCAACAATTATGTCTTCATCTCCTATAAATTTGGGCATGTATTTTAGGTAATCTCCAACACATAGAGCATTCATGGGTTGAGGTAAGACTAGGGGGGCATATCTAGCAACCACTATGGAATCCATTCTATTTCTAGGGGAATTGGTACCTGCCATAGGGGAGAATAATGAAAATTACCATAATTTTCTGGTTCAACAATAGAAGTACCCTCCTGAAGGGTCTTTTGTCTTCTGATAATTTTCTCTCAATCATCTTCAAGTGTCACTAAAGGCAGTTGTGGAGTAGACCTCCTGTGTCTACCTCTGGAAGCCACAACTAAAACAGTGGATTCGCCTCAATGAAGTCGTCAGCTACAAAACTGCAATCTTCAATGGTTTTGATATTTGATGCACCTTCATAATCAGAAGCTTGTTGTCGTTCTATCCAAGGGAAAATATTCAATTCATCCCCGACAACGGCGCTAGAAATGTTATCATTAGAATTCACTTCTGGATTGTGGGAAAGGTAAGGCCATTACCCATCAATTTGATGTCACAATGAATAAATTTAAGGGGGGTCTAATGGACACAAGCTCAGGATAATATTGCTTTAACTCGGAAAACTGGGCTGGTATGCACAGGTAGATGAGGTCTTGATCTAACTTCAGCCAGTAACTTGTAGTAAGGGTGAGTAGGATGAAGAACTTGAGGAGAAAATGTAGAGTTATTCTATGGACATCCGGTCTTCCAGTAGCCTAAGGAGGAAAATATTCAAATATAATATCTTGTTGAATCCAAAACTTCAGGAAACTAAAAATTCCATAACAATACTACAATAAAAAATACATTACAATACAGTTATCACAACTTGATTGGATCATCCATGTTCGAGTCTTCAGTATCAGAAGAAAAGGAGATGAAAACAAAGCTGACTGTCATAAAACAAGAAGTCTCAAAAGGAAACACATAACTAGAGAACCAGGGGATTCATTAAAACTTTAGAAATCAAGATCGTAGTTGAACCATCAACCGTAACAAAATATCAAAACTAACTATTTATACTTAGAACAACTCAATCCCACTAGAGGCGTGCTTTGGTCATTGTATTCAAGGCTCGGTGTATGCATCCTCTTTTGCCATGCTGCACTTGCATTCTTCTGTCAGACGCAAGATCAGATCGATATGGTCTTTGTAGAAAAATCTATTGACATGAGAAATTTGTGCTGACAATCTGCCTCCACAGCTGGATTTTCCATGCTTTCCATTTATGGGGTGAAACGAGGTTTCAACCACCTCCCCCATTTAAAATTAACTATGTTTATCAGGATTGGGATGAAGCCTGACACCCATGAATTCTCCAGGAGACATTCACGACTCCTTCAAGTCAATCCCGACACCTCAATACCACGTAGATCTTCCTTTGTGAATAATACGAGCGCTCTCGACTGTTGGCGCGACTCCTCTCCTTCCAAAGCATTTGATTGTCATTTTTTCATGGGAGACATTATTGATGTATTCAATGAAAATCCAACTCTTTCAATTCTGTTTTACTAAAAATAACAAACTTCTTTGTTAAATCAAATTTAACAACACAAAAAATCAAAACACTTTTTTAAAATATCATTCAACCATACACCCTTTTTCAAAATATCATTCAACCATACACTTGATATATTTAAATGAAGATAAAACTTTAGTCATACTTAAAAAAAAATTAAATTATTTTAAAATATATTGAAAAGATTCTTTAACTTTTTTTTTTTAAATATATTCAACCATACACACCTGATGTATTTAAATGAAGATAAAACTTTAGTCATACTTAAAATTTCTGTAATTATTTTAAAATTTTTGAAAATATTCTTTAACCTACTCCCTTTCGGTACTATCGTGTTTTCAGAACTATGCAAGGCTGACACAATCTGTTGCACCACCGCTAACTTTTGGTTTTCATGCAACTCCAACACTAATCGCATATGGTATAAATTTGATTGGCAATTTTTGTGTGATAGGTTTTTTATTTATTTATTTATTTTATTATTTTTTAAATATTATATATTATATGTATTTTATTAATTTTTATTATAAATATAAAATTAGTATTAATTTTATATATAATTATTATGAAAATTCATTTAATATATTATTATCAAACTACATAAAATTAATATAATATTATAAATTGTAAAAAATTATATAAAATATATGATTATAAAATAAAAAAAATAAAATATTTAAAATTCTTTTTATTTAGCATCTCCTCCCTTAGACTATAGGTTTTGCTTTGGCACAAGTGTAAATTGATATTTATTAAAATTTGACACTTACATGCCGGTTGTAAGTTGATATTTATTAAAATTTGACATGCACATGTTGTTGTTGGGAAATAATACCCTACGAACTAGTAAGCTAGGTCTAAACTTACATGTAGATCATGACCCTAAAGAAATCACTTTTAACCTCTCACCCCAAAACTCAAACCCCTTTTTCACATACAAGCATGGAAAAGACCTACTAACCTTTTTACTGAGTTTGGTGTAGATCCTCCGTTGCGCTTTTGTCTGTTTGCTTTCACTGCTCATTCCAAAGACAATCCTACAATCAAGACAAAACACTATGCATGCATGCTACTTTTTTACTAGAGGGTTAGAGATTAAGAATAAATTGAATAAAACATATAAAACTCATGCATTGGGACGGGAAAAATACTCTTTATGAATCTCAAGATGAATCAACTTACAATAATGATAGATATCGGCCACCGTTCCTCGATCCTGATCTTAGGCTCCTCCTCTTCTTTTCCTCCAACTGCTTTGCTTGAATTCTCCTTAAGCTTGAGGAAAGGCTAAAGGGTTGGGACAAAATGGATTCGGAAATTGGGCAGAGTTTCTTTGCTATGATTTTCCTCTTCCAAATAGTACCCCTACCCCTTCTTTTATAGGCCAGAAGGAGATAGGGTTTTGGACGAACTCTCGGCCATGCATGGTTGGGAGTTTCAGTTAACTGACCCAAAGCTTTTTGTCCCATTGGAAACTTTCCTATTTTTGTGCTTTGTTAGGTAAACGCGGGCTGTAGTAGGCCAACCAGCGTTCCAACGCGTGTAGTAGTAGTCCTTCGAGCGTTCCAACGCGTGCAATAGCGGGTTAGGGCGCGTGCCACTTTATTTAAGAGGGTTTTCAAGGGTTTATTCATCATGGCTTTGGCAAGGAAGAGATATGAGTTGGCCTGATGCCAGGTAAGCATGTATGGTGCAATTTAGGGTTATAACAGATGCCCCCTAATGTGTGAGGTCAGAAGAGCATCTGATGGAAAAATACATTACCAAATCTTTACCAATCTGTACTGATATGTTGAATGAGTGAGCCCAAGAATCAAGAATCAAGAGGTGCCGTCTGCAAAAAATATCAAATGTCTCACTGAGGCGGGCATACCCATGCTCGGAATAGAAAAGAACCATGGCTACCAATCAAATACACTATAGATCCATGTCAAAAAACTATGAAGAGTAGCCGTGAATAATACACAACAGAGATACATCTCAAAATAAAAAAGATATACATCTAAAGTATCCATCTCCCAGAAGCTCATTCGGCCTGATGGTTGTACTTCAGAGCTCGAGCAACAAATTCAAAATCTTCTAAACTCGGGTAGGAGTGTAATATGAGTGTACGACTGCACTACCCAGAGGTTTTCGATGGCTCATTGGTTATGGACTTGATAATCTTGATGATCGGACTGAAGGGTTCAATGATTTCGAACAAAAACTTGATTTCATGTTCAGGATGGATGGGTATGCGGACAAGAGACATATTGCAGAGGGGTCGACTCAGGCTTAGTGACAAACTTCCCTTGGATAATAGCACAACAATTGATAAGACTCAGGAAACATATATGTTAAGCATAAGTCTACGAAGCAGGAGGCAACGCAAACTCTCCATATGTTTGGAAGAGTAACCAAACGGTGGAGGACACAACTCTGTATAGCGAGCAAAGTTTCCTAAGGTCATACTACATCCCATAGTCTGATGAATCAAATAGACAGATGTGCTTTATCCAAGGGCGACTCATGATGCTTCCAATAAAGAAAATACGTTTCCCATCCTCTTTTTGGGGTATATTTGATTTTTTTTTTGTTCTTTTTGATGATTTTTGAAAAAGAATAAATGAATATTACATTATAATGGAGGAACGAGTACAACAAACATACAAGCTCAAGGTACAAGGACAAGACTGATGTTCTAGGAAATGATACTCAGGAAAAATCCTCCAGTGGCCAAAGGTGTTAAGATGCAAAGGCAAACTGTTACTAAGCTGATGGGTAAAGGATGAAAATGCGGTTGATAGAACACACAATGGTAACGTCCTTCGATGTAAGTTTAATGAGCCCAAAGAAGGGAAGCTTGGTGATTTTTCATGTTTAGAGAGTCTAAAAAAGCATAAAAGGAAACTCCATTGGGGTACCTTTTTCGTCAATAGTTTAGTCGGTTCGAAAAAGGGGTAAACTAGCACCGACTAGACGTCAATTCAAAACCATTTTAACGAGTGTGAAAAGGACAAGATCACTCGGCTATTTTTTCACTTTTAAGGAGTCTGAAAAAAACTTAACTATGGACTTCGTCAGGAATGTTCTTCTGGACCGTTTTAACGAGTGTGAAAGAATAAGGTCACTCGACAATATTTTCAATTTTAGGGAGTCTGAAAAGAGCTTAACTATGGACTCCGGGGGGGTTTCCTTTTCGTGAATCTAGTCCCTCAGGCCCGAAAAAGGAATAAAATTATGCCTAAGGATACTCTTCTAAAGAATTGGAATTCGATAGAGTATTCCTTTGTTCGTACAATTGACCATCCAGACTGAAAAAGGGGTAAACTACCGTCGGACAGACGTGACTTCAAATTTCAGTTTAACGAGCGTAAAAGGTCACAAGATCGCTCGACAATATTTTCATGTTTAGAGGGTCTGAAAAGGGCTTAAAAGGAGACCCGTTATGTTTTGGGATTCTAGGGGGTAAGACAAAGAGTGAAAAAGACCCATGCGAATGAGGTTCAAACTCGTATTCAGGAAAGACTACATGGACTCTCGAGCCTACAATGTTGTTTAGAAACGACATGGACACCATAATGCAACCAGGGCCTACCTAGGGATCCATGTTTTGGTAAGCTCTACCACCAAGTTGCGACACTTCTAGAGAATATATGACGGTTCCGTGCCACAATCGGATGGGGTCGATCCTATATCATTAGAACAAAAGGCAACGAGATGCAACAGTCGGGACGAAATCCTACCCTACATGCTCCAGTTGATTTTTGAAAACAAATTTTTTTATGGACCATCACTATATTTTTATTTTTATTTTTTGAAACTCAATGAAAATTGTCCCAATACCTGATCAAATCCCTCCCATATAACTCCTGAACCACTCAAAATGGTTTTTGGTATAAAGAAACTGATAAAGGGGCCCAAAAAAGTGACAAAAAGAGGCCAAAAAGTCTATAAATAGAAGCTGGCAGCTCATTATCACCATTGTTGAGTTGGAAATTGACTATGTAGCCAAAAGACCCCCATTTCCAAAGATCGTGATTTCGGGAGCTACAGTGGACGAAATGGACTTCTGCTTCGACCAGGTAAGTACAAACTCCCTTATCTTGCATTTCAATACTTCAATTGTTGTTTGTATTTGAGTTTGGAGGTGTGCGTCGACCTCAAAGAGGTTGACCCTAGGCAAATGCAGGTTGTCCAGGGACAACCCACGGGTACTCGCGCGCAGAGCCAAAGCTGCATACGGGTACCTGCGACTGTCGCCTCGACAACCCACGGGTGCCCCCTGCACGATGGAAAAGTTGATTGAACCAAGAACTAAATCCCCCTTTTTGCCTTGTGGTTTTGGCAGGATGTATGTTCAGTGGAGGGAGAGGGAGGGAGAGGGAGCACGAGGCTACCAATGAGTTAGTGGCTACAGATCCGAACGTTATGGCCGTGCTGACACAGTGTGGCTTAGTAAAATTCTTTTTGTGTCCGTTTATGCACACTCAACCTAGGTTACTGAATGCCTTGGTTGATTATTGGCACCCAGATGTAGAGGCCTTCATGATAGAGGGGAAATCCTTGGTGCCCACCACCGAGGATATCTACTTTTTGACGGGCCTCTCGAGGAGAGGGGAACCCGTCAACTTTCATACTTTTCCTACGGGGCCGAGCAAATTCTCGGAATTGATAGAGGACTACTGTGAGGCTGGGACCGATCATAGATATTCTTTGGTTCCCATGAGTAGGATTACTAGCCTCGCCCTCTAGACCATTTTATCGATCATTGGGAAGATTACCGACTCCGCGACCATGCATCAGGCTTCGCGTGCACAGATGAACTGTGAAATTCAGTGCATGAATGCACAAATTTTTGACTGGAGCACCACACTATTAGCAAGCATGACAGGTCAATTGACAGCTTACAGACAGTGGACACACAGGAACTTCGGGTTTTGGACTATCCTGTGTTCATTTTTCTTTGAGAGAGTTCCATGTTTTAGTCCTTGGTTGACAGTACAAGGACATCTAGTTGCTTTCCCTACAGTGTGCAGATGGGCAGCGTTGCTGCTGCGATAGGGTGGTGGAAGGACCACAGAGGCCTTCAATGATGAATTTTTTGCTTGGCTGTCGCGACAGATCCCAGCTATTGAGGATTACCCATATGTAGGGATTGATTTTTCCATAGATCCAGCGATACCAGTGCCTCCTGGTGAGAAGCGAGGGGAGATGGGTAAGTCTCCACCTATCTAGTTTTTTTGTTTGCATATGTAATTTTTATGTCTTTTTGATATATATATCATGTTTTTGTATAACAGAGTTTTTGATGGGTGAGCATTGTATTACGTGCAGATGTGGGACTCGTGCGACCTGCCGATTATGCTCGGAACAGGCACCGCCCATGGCCAGAGGCTACAACTGTCACCGCCGAGGGAGCAGCAGGGGAGGCTGAGAGGGTTCTTATGCAGATTGAGTGTAACTTCACTGCACTCACTCGCACAGTTCCCATGGTAGAGATAGAGGACTTGCTGCCCTCCTTGCAAACTCATATTGTGGGGGTACCTCGGACATGGGTCCGATTGTTTAGGCGTTTGGGTCAGGCTGTATTTGAGTATAACAGGGCCCATAGGCCCTGAACAAACTTGTAGACTTTAACGTGCCATGAGTAATGATATGTATCTATTTTTTGAAGGCATAAGCCCCAATAACTCGTTATGGTTCCCACTTTTTGAGGCGCTTGCACCCATCTATGTACTTTGAGTATTTTATCATGTTTATATACAATTTTTTATTTCTTTTTTGTGTCTTATGGATTATGTGTACAAAAATGTATTTACATGTGTATGATCATGATCTTTTTATGTGTGAGCGAGATGCCGATCTAAAATTTGATTAGCTAGAGTATCTGTGATTTGATTTAGACTCCTAGGAACATGAAAATATGTAATATAATCAAAGTTGCGTTTCAAGAGAGGTACCCTAAGGAATTGTCGGTGTAAAGTCGGATCGTGGACTCGGTATATTCTGTTTAGCTGCGACACAACCAATTGAGCATCTAAATAGACCCGGAGACGAGAGATACTCAATGACAAAGCATCATGAAGAAACTCAATAACTACACTATACTCAGCAACATTATTTGTGGTGTCACCTAAGCATATCCCTCCGGAAGATAACAACTGACGTTGTGGTGTAAACATTACCCAAGATGCGGAGGCAAGCCTCTGCGTGTGTCTACTAGCACCATCCGCATACCCAACGAACACCTTAAACTCTCTTGACATCTGCCATATTGACGAAAGATAACATCAATGACACGTCCATAACACGTTTTCCCAAAAAAAATGTAAAAATGTAATAGTACAAAGACTATACATATGTTACAAAACGTTACCCACATTGACCGTGCTATGAGTAATACTTCTTGAGGTAGAGCCCATTTCTAGGCTCCGCCAAAGCGTTCCCTTCAAAATCGACCAGACGATAAGCGCCCTTTTTTAAAACCTCTTTAATAATGAAGGGTTTGAACCACATGGGTTTAAACTTTCCTGCTCCCAGGGGGTCCTTATCTTGGTCGTAAACCAGGACAAGGTCGCCCTCAGAGAAAACCCGAGGATGAACGGACCTATCATATTGACACTTGACCTTATGCTTATGAGCTTCGTTGGCCAGGGCCGCATCACGACGTTGTTCATAAAGCTGCTCAAGGTGTACTAACCATTCTTAAAGTGGAGAAGTGTCTGGCAATAACTGTACTGCCAATTTTAGAGATGGAATTTGACATTCGATGGGCAAGCCTACCTCCAGCCTGTAAACAAGTTGGAAAGGTGAGAAACCAGTTGCAGTCTTAACTGAGGTTTGGTAATCCCATAATTTCGAGTATAACATCAAATGCCAATTTGACTTGGCTGAGTTGATAGTTCGCTGTAGCATTGTCTTGAGAGTTTTGTTAACAACTTCCACCTGCCCGTTGGCTTGGGGATAGTAAGGTGAGGAATGTTCTTGCCGTAACCCAAGCTTTGATGTTAACTTGGACATCATTTGGTTTTGAAAGTGACTTCCATGGTCAATGACAATCTCTCTCAGGACGTCGAACCGTGCTATAATCTGGTTAAATAAGAAGAGAGTTGCAGTCTCTCCATCATCTTTGAACGTCGGTGTAGCTTCGACCCACTTTGTGAAGTAGCCGACAGCTACAATGATATAGCGGTGCCCCCGAGCTGACGGGGGGTTGCAAGTGGTGTAATAAATCCCCCACTTAGTGAAGGGACCGATGGTGATGACAGGAAACATGGGAGATGGATGTGCCCTCATCTTCCGTGAGAAGATTTGGCACGGATGGCACTTCTTGACCGACTCGATACAATATTTCATAAGCGTGGGCCAGAAGTAACCTGCTCGTAGAATATTTTGGGTTGTTGCCAACCCAGATAAGTGACCTTCACAAGCTCCTGTATGAAAATCGTTGAGCACTATGACGGCCTCCTCATGAGTGAGACATCGACGCAAGATGCAGTCTACACCTCTCCGATACAATGTATCATTGAGTATGAGATAGTTCTTGGCCTGATGGCGTATCCATCGACACTCATCACGAGAAACAGAGGTGGGGCACTTCAAATTCTAGAGATAGACTAGTATATCTCCGTACCAGGGGTCTGACGATTCAACCAAAACCATATCCCCTTGGATAGGCAATTCCTCAGGCACAACGTCACCTAACTCAACCAGAAGCTCCAAAATAAGTTCTGCAAAGACCAATGACTTTTTGGACTTGGCTAAAACGAAGTCTAAGTCAAATTCTTGGAGGATTACCATCCATCTACTGATTTTTCCGTTGACAACTCATCGTGTCAACATATACTGGAATGGATTCACGACAGCAACGACGATGGTCTTGCGAAACAGAACATAGTGACAGAACCGCTGAACAGCATGAACTGCTGCCAACACAAGTTTTTCGAGATGTGTATAATTAAGTTCCGTTCCTATGAGGCCTCGGCTCAGGTAATAGATCACGTATTTGGAAAATGAATCATCCTCCTGAACTAAAACCATGCCTATGGTTGACTCCGCGGCAGCCAGATATAATAAGAAGTCTTTTCTATAATTCGGTGGCTATAGCAGAGGTGCGGTAGTGAGGGCGTGTTTCAATGCATCGAAAGAGCGTTGAGCCGCTTCGTCCCAGAAAAAGGGAACATCTTTCTTCAGTAAACACATGAAGCCCTTGGTGATTTCAGCATAGTTGGCGATGAAGCGTCGTAAGAAGTTTGCCTTGCCTTGAAGACTTTGAAGTTGTAAGATTGTGCGTGGGGGGGGCAACTGGACTATTGCCTCCACCTTAAGAGGATCCACCATGATCCCTATTGTTGAAATGATGAAACCTAACAAACATCCTTACGTGACGCAAAAGATGTACTTGTTGGGATTCAAGCGAATCCTGAAGTAGCGACAACGTTCGAAGATTAGTCTAAGGTGTGTAGGATGATCCTTTCACTTGCGAGAGCATGATGCTAAATCGTCTAGATAGGCCTCGACTATATGTTTGAGGTCGTGAAATGCAAAAGACATGGCCCGCTGGAAAATGGCGCTAGCGTTCTTGAGACCAAAAGGCATCTTACGATAGGCAAATGTACCCCACTGACAAATGAATGTCGTTTTATGTTGGTCCTCGGGTTTGATTTGGATTTGATTATATCCTGAAAAACCATCCATGAATGAAAAGGCTTCACAATCGGTGCATTCATAAATGATCTGATCGATGAATGGGGTTGGGTAATTATCTTTTGGACATGCCTTATTCAAATCATGGAAATCAGTACATACACGAATCATGCCTTGTTTTTTATCGACTGGCACGGGGTTTGACACCCACTGAGTCAAATGAATCAGGTAAATGAACCCTGCCTTGAGCAATTTCTCAACCTCAGCCTTGATGGTTGCTGCTTTCCTAGGATTAACTTCCCAAATTTTTTGTCGAACAGGCTTAGCATCAGGATATGTAGTGATCTCATGTTCAACTATTGTTGGATCGATGCCTGGCATTTCCTCATAAGACTAGGCGAAAACGTCGCGGAATTATTTGAAAAGATCCATATAAGTCTGAATCTCTTCGGGGGAGCAATCTTCTCCGACGAAGACATTCTCCACGACGCCAGGGTTTCGGGAGATGTTGATAGGTATAGTGGCAGCAATAGTCACCATATTTCCCTCAGCATAAATTTCTTGTGTAGCTAAGGGGTTAATGGGACATGGTTGATCTCTCGTCATGGTGATAGTGAATTCTCCGGCCTTGATTTGGCTTAACTCTGGGAGGAAATATGATCTGTGGTGAAGATCCTCCCAAGGTTTGTTCGGACTAGTCATTGCTTCTATTACAACTTCGTCTGAAGGAAAGACTAAGTCTAACGAATCGGACAAAGTCTGAAGGAGTAGATGAAGCTTGCTGGACTAAAGAGTATGCTACTTCAGCAGCTGACAAGGGCATGGACATGTCAGAGTGCCCTGTCTCATCCATCGTGGCTGATGGGGAAGGAAGAATCCACGGATCCTCAAAGTAAGTCATGCAGAACGACGCAACATGAAAAATCTCATCCTTGTGGTGAGTGGATATAAACTTGACATCGCCATGAGGAGGTGGGTAGTTGAAAGTACCCATCAAAGATGGGCACAAACCAAATCCTACATTAACGACATCGGCTTGAGGATTATCAATCATGGGAACCATAGATGCCCCCAAAGCTAGGTCAGGTCTAGAGAAGGACAATTGATCAATGGTCACTATCCGACCCTCGTGTGGAAACAACAAGACTCGGAAAACTGTAGCGACCACAACTTGCATAGCATAAGTCCAACTCTGACCTAACAAGAGATTGTAGTCGAGGAGGGCATCGACTACCTCTACTTCGACGCACACAGTATTCCCTCCTAATTGCACAAGGAAAGAAGGAATGATGCCATGTGGTCGGAATGAACGACCATTGAATGCAGTGAGGAGAGTAGGTGATGGAGACAACTCGGGCTTACCAATGGCTTTCCAGCATGCTAATGACATAATGCAAGTCGAAGCACCCTCGTCGACCATCGTGCGGAATATATTTCGTGTAAAACTTTTCGTGGGGTGAACCACTACTATCTGAAACGCGACGTGGTAAGGCAAACAAGGTTTCAAGTCAGTCGTATCTAACATGATGGTACCTAGGTTACAAGTCTTAGTAGAGCCTAAGCAGCTAACAAGGCTTTCCTCTGAGCAGGGAAACTTTGGAGGACCTCCAAAGTGGACATAGCATGAGGGGTTTGGGATAAGTTTTCCACCACAGAGTAGTTATGGGCGGCCCTTGCGTTTGGATTGTGAGAAGCTCTCTTAAACGCACCTTTTGGAATGCATGTCATTGTTTCACCCAACGTCTTCTTGATCTGTAGAGGAAGAGATGGGATCTCGGCTTCTTTGCCCTTCTCAGAGGCGTTTGGTTTATTATAGTCGTGCGCTCTAGTCATTATTAAAGCATCACCCCTAACCATATATACGTTCGCGGAAGAGGAATTATTCGGAGGAGGGCAGGTTTCTTGGCTTCCCCCTTCGACACTTGTAGAGGCTTGAGTTAAATTTTTCCCATGCTGAAAGGGATTAGTCAACACGGCTTGCTGTTGCTGTGTGACAAACTTCTGGGCCTCTGCAAGTCGAGGACATAGATGGGTTGGGTGGTATTCCACACATAAGTTGCATGGATACCTCGCCTTCCTCTTTTCATTGCTACCCTCACCAGCATTATCAGTGGGTTTCTTATCCCCCTTACTCTTCTTATGTTGTTTTTTCTTCCCTTCAGGTTTCTGGGTCGCCTTTGGGTTAGTCGTCTGTACGGAGTGTGCTTCCGACATTTGGGTAGGAGGAGCAGCCAAAGCAGTAGTCTGGCTGGCCGTTGAGTGTTGTATAGATAATTGTTGCAATTGTTTTTTCAATTGATCAGTGGGCTTAGTTTGTGCTGAACCAACGATACCGTCGGCATGTGGTCTAGCTCTCTGTCTGGTTTTATCCAGTATCAATCATGGTGCATCCAGCAGGATGTTGTTCAATAGACTAGACTGAGAATAGATAAGCTCAAACTGTTGAGCCCTCATGATGGCATCTTCTTCGGAGAAAACCCCAGAAGTTGCAACGTCTTTGGATAATTACGGTACTAAAGACTTAAGGAACCACTCAAGCAGGAATGCTGGTGAAACTGGTACTTTGATTATACTCTTTCGGCATCGCCACTCTCGGATATGATCAGAGATATGGTGCGTTGTTTTCTGCTTGAAATTGGCTAGCAACTCTGTGTCGGCGTCGTATCTCACAGGTAACTGGAAATGGTTAAGGAAGGCCATCGCCAGTTCGCCAAAAGAAGAGTATCATGAATGATCAAGCTCTATGTACCATTTCACGACACTCCCGATAAGAGTGCGTTGAAACAATCGTAACTGGACGGAGTCATATTTTAGTGATTTAGATGAACACCAAAGGTGGAAAATAGTCACGTGATCACCTGGATCTTTGTTAGGCTTGGCCTCCAACTTTGGGATGTTCGAAGGCAACTTCGTCGGCATAGGAGGCCAATGCAGATCGTGATAGATAGGATCATTCAACAACCATGTCAAATCTGGCAAGTGTAACGTTTCCAAGAATGGTAGTTTGGGTTGCTGTTGATAGCCTGGGAAAAAGGGTCCTGGAGTTTGACTAGCACTAGGTTGCCAGGAAAAGTTTGGCTGCTGGCCCGGATTCTGGTAGAAACCATGGCCCTGACCAACGTAAGGATTTTACATCTGAGGAGACATCATTGGTTGATTCCCCATGAAGGACATAGGATGTTGGGCATTCATCGTGTTTGACGGACTTTGGAAAGGATTACCCCATGCCGGTCCCAAGGGGAGAGGCATGGAAGTCTATCCGGGGTTCCATTGACTGTGAAAAGAATTACCCCATAATGACATTCCAGAGAAAGGAATGGATCCTTGTTTTGAGTTCCAAGGTCCTGGTATATGTGCCCCTGGCACAAGAATAGTACCCTGCGCCGGAGTAGACTGTCCAAAAATGGGTGTGCCCCCAGATGGGAAAGAAGTATATGCAAAAGTGTTATTACCAAACGTCATGTTCCAAACAAATGGTGACGAACCTACCAGCTGAGTTTGCGCAGGTATTCCTTGACTCCCAGCTCCAAATGAACTCGTGTGTGCAGGCTACCCCGCGGACTGCTGATGCAGACCACCAAGCGAAGGGGACGAAGGAGAGATATGACCTCCAGCGTAAGGAAAAGCATTGAAAGGGACAGGAATGCCCCCAAGTTGACCTTGCAGAGGAGCGTTAGAGCTCCCTGCCCCCAGACCCAAAGTCTGTAAAGTGGAGTAAGTGAGTGTAGGACTTGTACCTGAACTAGGCATACCGTATGAAAACGGAGGACCTATCTCACTAGGTGTGAAAGGAGGTGTGGCCGCCTTGATAGATGGGATCGGTCCACTGTGCGACGTAGTTGCGACCGAGACCATGGTGGCCCGGACCACCAACAAAGGAAATTTAGGAGAAGCTTCTCCTGTGGTAGCAACGGTGATGGGAATGGAAGAATTCCCAGAGGAAGTCACAGTGTTTGTTGCCATAGCTGTGTGAGGCACTGACAGGCTTTCGTAAAATTTAATTGGCACAATCACTTGCGGCCAAGTATCAGTGGTTGAGGTTTCAACCGAACCAAGATTGGTGATTTATTCCTCCTGGAGTTGTTCGGGCTCAATGGTTTGAAACCCAGTTTCTTCGAAATACCCTTGTTGGTCTAGCCTCCGCCTCAATGGTGGCGGGGGTGGCTCCAGTATAACCGACGGCAGGCCCATAAGCCTTCATGACCAACGGAGCTCTGAATCCTCCATTGTGTGAGAATATCCATGACACGCTAAGGTATTCTACACGGACAAATAGTAACACACACTAAAAGAAGCCCCTAAGAGATAAATCAAGCAAACACTAAACTAGTTGGAAGAACAGTTACAACAACCAACACTAGAGCAACTTACCGGTGCAAGTGCAACTCGAATACGGAAGCACCTTCCAGGTATACTCTGCAAAGCGTGGCCCGATGTCTGTCCTAGGTACCGCAGTATACCCCCACAGTCACCTGTGTATGTCCCTAGAAAAGATTGGCAACTAGTTTGCCAGCACGCGAACAGTCACCAGGCGGGTACAGTCGATAGTCGGGTAGATCACAATGAGCAGGGTATCAAGCCCGAAACCTGTCAAGGGTATCGAGAGAAAATGGTCTGGAAGACAACTGAGTACCTTGAACAGATTTGAGACCCACGAAGCCTCGTGGCAAATGCAAACGACGGAATCCCTTAACAAATCCTCGATATGTGTTCTCCACTACGCTCGATCCAACTTTGGAGGGGTTATCTCCGCTACCTTTCCTTACGTGACCTCGTGTTTAACCCATTTGTTAGAGGGGGGTCCCAGATAACTTTCACGCAACTCGACTTCTACACTCCCTATTGACAGACTCCAATGTTTGGTTTGACTGGCCTCGGAGAATTTACTCTCCAACCTATTCCAAGGCCCTAGTCCTGAGCTAGTGTATGAACCCTACAAACAAAAGAGTCTAATCGATTTTAAATTAACGTTGTTTTTAATGGGTTTTTTATGTCACAAGGTATGAAGGTGAAACTGATGGTGTGTAAAGACTCAAAGCAAAATGAACAAGAAATGCTTGGAAACAAAAACTTTTACAAAAAAAAAATGCAAAAACCAACAACTTTTCAACAAGAAAGACTTCTTTTTCTTTTTGAATTTTCTAAGATTTCCTGCAAAAACTTATGAAAAAAGACTTCTTCCTAGCTACTGATGCAGCAACACAATCTTCAAACAAAGAAGAAAATGAAACAAGAGAATTTTTTTTATTGAATTGCAAAATGAAGCAATAAAGGGAAAATGTCGACAAGCACAAAACCAAGAAAACAAAATAAAATTATGGATTAAAGCACAGATCGCGAAGAACCAGAGCAAAGACGCTCAAAGGCAATCAAGAAAGCACTGATTCTAACACTTGTCTAAAAACCATATAACAATTTTTTTTTCTTTTGTCTTTTCTTTCAAAACATCAACTAATAAAAACACAGGCTAAGGATAAGAGGCCCTAACTTTCTGACTATGCGGCCCCAGACTCAAAACCCCAGAGAGGAACACTTCTCACCACAAGAGGGGATAACTGCCCCACCTAGGATGAAAAGAAACCAATCAAGCCCGCAACTGTCACTCAAACATCACGTGTTCAAACGCGTGTTGAACTATAATAGCGCGCGGGTACCCGCGGGCTAAACTTGAACAGGCCACGGGTCTGTATAAAAGCTAAGACAAAACAAAACATAGGCAGCCCAAACCTGAAAAAGGCCTCTGGTATTGACAACCAGGGTCTCTTAAAGGCTTGGATGCTTCTACTTTAACAGAAAAGGAAAATGAATGCAAAAGATAACAAACACAATAAAGCAGACTGAAAACAAGACAGTGAACCAGCAAGAACCAGACAAGATCCAGAAAGCCCCCTGAGAATGTAAAATTATGACAGGGAAGAGGAGACTGCCTCTCAAGCTTTTTGAGTCCTACACGTTACTGAAACCTCTGCAGCAAGAGTTCAAACGCGGGCTGTATAAGGTTAGGGCACGGGTTACACGCGGGCAGGCCTTTTGCAGGCCGCGTGTACCTCTGTGTGTCCCGATAATAAATGTCAAGCAACAGTCAAGGAAAAAACTTTTATTAAGAACCAGGTTCCCTGCTAGCTTTGACCTAACAGAAAACAAACAAACAAAGAAACAGAAAATCTAATTCTTTGAACTACCCAAAAACCTTCAACTAACTCTGGAACCCTAAGAGTAAAATCCCTAGTTAAGTCGCCAATTCTAATGTTGGGAAATAATACCCTACGGACTAGTAATCTAGGGCTAAACTTACATGCAGATCATGACCCTAAATAAATCACTTCTAACCTGTCAGCCCAAAACTCAAACCCCTTTTTCACATACAAGCATGGAAAATACCTACTAACCTTTTTACTAAAGTTTGGTGTAGATCCTCCGTTGCGCTTTTGTCCGTTTTCTTTCACTTCTCCTTCCAAAGACAATCCTGCAATCAAGACAAAACACTATGCATGCATGCTACTTTTCTACTAGAGGGTTAGAGATTAAGCATAAATTGAATAAAACATATACAACTCAAGCATTGGGACGGGAAAAGTACTCTTTATTAATCGCAAGATGAATCAACTTACAATAATGATAGAGATCGCCCACCGTTCCTCGATCCTGATCCTGGGCTCCTCCTCTTCTTTGTCCTCCAACTGCTTTGCTTGAATTCTCCTTAAGCTTGAGGAAAGGCTAAAGGGTTGGGACAAAATGGATTCGACAATTGGGCAGAGTTTCTTTGCTATGATTTTCCTCTTCCAAATAGTACCCCTACCCCTTCTTTTATAGGCTAGAAGGAGCTAGGGTTTTGGACGAACTCTCGGCCATGCATGGCTGGGAGTTTTAGTTAACTGACCCAAAGTTTTTTTTCCCGTCGGCAACTTTCCTGTTTTTGTGCTTTGTTAGGTAAACGCGGGCTGTAGTAGGCCTGCTAGCGTTCCAACACATGCAGTAGTAGGCCTGCCAGCGTTCCAACGCGTGTAGTAGAGGGTTAGGGTGCATGCCACTTGATTTAAGAGGGTTTTCAAGGGTTTATTCAGCATGGCTTTGGCAAGGAAGAGATATGAGTTGGCCTGATGCCAGGTAAGCATGTGTGGTGCAATTTAGGGTTATAACACATGCAGGCTCTTTTTTGATATTGTATAGTGGATTGTATTTTGATTTGAGTTGTGTATATTGTTCAGTTTTAATGGGATATGGAATATACTACATGAGGTTTAAAAGTCCACAAATACCTTTAATAAAAGGTATTTTCAGTGATCTTCTATATCATTTGAAGTGAAATAATAATTCTTCAAAGATATTAGAGAAGATGTCTTTTTGGTGATTTAATCACATTACATGTTTATCATCTTAAAGTCTACTCATTAATACTTCAACCTCCAACCAATATTGTTCAATATTACTATATATATATACACACTAATACACAAAAATTTATTTACATTAATTTATTTACATTAATTTGAAGATTTTAAGAATTAAGTAGACAAATAAGAAAAAACCTAAACTTAAATGGAAAACATTACGGTCAAATTTAACCACTATTTTTATGGTCAATGAAGACACCAACGAACCATCTCAACTAAAATGATAGAATAGAAGAGACAAGAATTTTTTTTTTCTATAAAACTGCAAACCCTAATCTTATAACATGGAAAGGATGAGCACAGCAACTGGAAACGTGTACTGTGTTTTCCTCAGACACGTATTTTTGAGCCCCATAGAAATGTCTGTTCATTGCAGCATTTAAGCATTAATAATTTCTGTTCTCCACAATTACAAGTTTATAATTTATAGCAGATCGGACTGTTCAGTTAGCGCAGATATTTAAAATTATTCATTCATACGGGGTGAGGGATGGCTTGAGAAGGAATTGATTCACCAGCTTCCCAAGGTTTAATTGTCCAGAGGCCGACCGACTGCGCCTAATCAGCCTCAGAGACTGCTCAAATGCCTCGACATCGAAGTGAAGCGTTAATCCTTCCCTGTGCTTGAAACCATATTCTTCACGGGCTTTATCCAGCAGCATACGGAAAATCGGATGGGATAAGTAGATAGCAGGAATCACAAATCTTCTCCTCTCTTCGCCAACATACACAGCAAAACATCCTTTCGGGAATTCATGATCTCTGTAACGGCGTCTACCTTTTCTTTCCCAATACCCTGCCTTATGACAATCTATACTTAGAACCCCGTAATCTTTTCTCCTTTTCCAAAAGCTGTTTTTCACCTTGAAATGAAGTCCAAAGTCTTTAATCTTTTTCCCTAACTTCATAGATCTTGGACTC
>ML776625.1:1286311-1310920 GCA_009831015.1 Picea engelmannii | reverse complement strand
TTTTCCTATGGTTCACGTCTCAAACCTTCATAATTTTACAGCCCTGGTTTCCCTCGGGCAGGGCAATCTTCTGTATAACGTGTCACAAAGACAGATTGTCCAACTGCCCTGGTTTCCTGATCAGGCAGGACAGTTGGCAGTCAGGATGACTTCTGTATTCACTTTTTTGGTAATATAACAGGATCTACTCTTTTTACTTAAAAAAAAAAAAAAAAATTGGACAGCTCAGCTATTTGAGTGGTAAAGTTTAAAGCATGTTCTTAATTATTAGGTCCATTCAAGCTATATCAACTTTTAGCATTGTTGGTATATATCAAAACATCGTCACAAAGTTAAAATTATTTTACTAAAACTATAAACTTTATCTGCATATAAACATTTGTTTCCAACTTTTATATTTTTGAATTTGATTAAACATTTGTTTCCAACTTTTATGTTTGGAATTTGATTAATTTTTAAATATTGAATATATATGTTTTTTTTTATATATGTTGGTAATGTTCATTTTAGTTTTCAATTTAGTAGTAAGAAATACTTTATGATTAAAATATAAAAGGTTAAGATAGATTTACATTAAAGGTTTTTCACTTAGTGAGTTAGTTTTAGTGATTAGGTGTTGTAAATTGCAAATAGGAGATTCTGGTGGCACATTCCTAGGTTTAGCTTTAGTGATAGGTTTTTTGAGTTGTAAACAAGAAGTTTTGGGATCACACTCTTAGGTTAGTTATAGTTGTGATATGATAATATAAGGACGTCCCTGCTACATCGAATTTACAATAATAATTTTCCATGCATTGTAAAAGAACTTAGCTTCAAAACTACTTAAGTGTAAACTTATAATGAGAATTTTTCATGCATAGTAAAATAGCCTAGTTTCAAACCAACCTAGGTGAAAAACATTTTTGTATGTGTGAGAGGAAAAATGTTTAACAATAATAAGTAAAAATATAATCAGTTTGAATGTTGATATTTACTTTTATATTCCTTCTATACTGTGAAATTTCTATGAAATAATAATTTTCTATTGTCTTTGTGTATTTTTGTTTTCAAAACAATAATGGAAACTTTTCCAAAAAAATTCAAAATCCCCTATATTTATATGGTAAATGTTTTCAGTCATATTCAAATTTGCATAACATAATCATTCAATCTCTATATAACTACTTCATAATGGTCTTGTGTTTTTGAAAAATTATAGTGAATATCTTGCAACATAGTTCTATAACAACACATCCAAATATATATTTTTATTAAATTTTAATCACTGAACATTACTATGGTATTGCCTAGTATTACTATGGTATTTCCATAAAATTAATTAAGTTTCCATTCATATTATTAAAAAAAAAAAACACATTAAATGAACAATTAGAAAAATAACATATAATCATATATTTACACAAAATGTACCCTTAAGAAGCCTCAACAGAAACATCAAGTCTTTAACAAAAAGTTCTCTATTATTTGTTTTAGGAGTTATTAGCAAAGAAACACACTAATTGATACTTCATGTCTTCTTACCCACTTTGTTTCCACTTATAGGAATAGAGTTTGGCTCCTTGGGACACGTTTTCTTATTATTCCTTTTTGTCCTCTTATTATTTAGAATAGTATTATGTTTTTTGAATCAATTCCCTTTGTTTGCGACACCCACACTCCATGTTATTAAAATCCCTTGTTTTTTAATCAAACAGTCTTCAATTCCGTTTTGATTTTAAGTAGCCTTTTGGATTTCCCATGCCCATAGAACTCTAATTTTTTTCGATAGTTATTGCTTAAAGAAAGTTTTAGATTACTTTATTGTTGATTGGTTCACATTTTTATTGAAGTGGCTGCCATGTTAATAATATTTTTGCATTTTGTTAGCTTATTTCCAGTCGACATGGCCATATTTTTTATTATACTTCTACATATTGGGAGGCTTTTCATCCTACAAAATCTTAGCATTCTAGGAGATTGAATCTCATGATCTTGATTTTTCTCTCCATTTTTTACTCCATAACTTTCTTGAAAAGATTGTTTTCATCGAATGTCACTTAAGTATTTTCTCTAACTTACCATTGCAAATAGAGTTTTTTTTTCCCTTTTTATATGTTGATGAAGTATTTTTCATCACCAATAACCAAGAAATATGGAATTTCCTTTTGAAAATGAAAACATCCATATTCCAAATATATGGATTTCTTGACTTCATTTCAAATACACCAAATAATGTTACACCACATTCTACCTTATATTCAAACTAATGCTTCCAACAAGATGAACTTTGTAGTGAATTATGATCCTCATAAAAGAATCCTTTTTAATCCAACACAATGTACTCATATCTCTCTAATCCAAGTTCATTAACCAAAATTTAGGAAGGAATCTAAAAATAACATTTCTTTCTTTTTCTTCACTTAAATATTGATTTTGAGGAGTGTGAACTCCTTTCTCTATTTTTCCTTAGTTATTGCAATATAACATAAAGAAGATTCTCATGGATTATTTCTATATCTTTACCCTCTATTGTAATGGTTTTTGTTGGTGCCTTTTTGAACTTGTACCATTTTAGACCCAATACTAGATGCAACATCCAACATGTTTCATTCATGTGTCCATGTATATGATGAATTATGTATTTCTTCATGGGATTCTCTCCATCCTAGGCTATGACTACAATTTTCTTTTCTTGGATTTTTGTGACCCCTCTTTCCTTTTGCTTCCCTGTTATCGTACCTTGATTATATAGGGATTTGTCTATGCTCTCAACATTCACAAGGGGTAAATTTATTTAAATATGATCATGCAAGCCTTCGAAATACTTCATTGCTACCCTTAGTTATGTCATATCCCCATTTTTGGATTCCCCTATTCAGAAGTGGAAATGACTTATGTGGCTTGTCAGTGAAGAAGAATGGACTCAAAAGGGGTTATTTAATGCCATTTAGTTAGGAGAAGTTATATATTTAAAGTGAAATTAAGAGACTAAACTAAATTTAGATTAATAAGTTACTTAATTATTAAATGTGATTTTTAACCTTAAAGTGAAAGTAAAGAGGGGAGAAGGGTCATATTTGATTTAGTCAAAAGGAGTTATATTTGATCTAGTCAAAAGGGGAAGTTCTAGAAGTTATATTTGATCTAGTCAAAATGAGAAGTTCTAGAAGTTATATTTGATTTAGTCAAAAAGGGGAAAGTTATAGAAGGAAGGGAAGAAAGTTAAAATGAGGGGTGACACTTCACTTTGCATCGTATATTTGGATTAACTCTTTGGAGTGCTCTTGTAAGCCATTGTTTAGTTAGGGTTTAGAAAAAACCTTCTATTATTGCACTTTAGTTTTGGTGGTGCGATATCCAACCAAGATAGATAGGAAGGAGGATCTATACGGGTGTTACACATCAAAATATCACATTTGCGTACCTCACCCCAAGTATCACAAGTGTCGTACGCACTTTGATAAGTGTCGCAAGAATCGTCAAGCACTGTATGCACCTTACTAAGTGTCACATACAATTTTCTATATGTTTCTATCTGTTTTAACCCCTTAAAGAACATTTTTCATTATCCCTAATTCATGTTGGAGGAAGAAACCCATCATTTCAAGGGCAAAAACACACCTTTTACTTGCAAAATCAACAATTGTTTGGGCTTTTTTGAAGGGTAGTGATCGATGGTAAACACAAAATGCCATTAAAACAACTGCAAACCCTAATCTTATAAAGCACATGATCACAGCAACTCGAAACGTTTACTGTGCTTTACTCAGACACGTATTTTTGAGCCACATAGAAATGTCTGTTCATTGCAGCATTTAAGCAGTATTAATTTATGTTCTCCACAATTCTGAGCTTATAATTTACAGCAGATTGGACTATTCAGTTAGTGCAGATATTTAAAACTATTCATTCATACGGGGTGAGGGATGGCTTGAGAAGGAATTGGTTCACCAGCTTCTGAAGGTTGAATTGTCCAGAGCCCGACCGACTGCGCCTAATTAGCC
Organism: Picea engelmannii; assembly: GCA_009831015.1. Taxonomy (NCBI): domain Eukaryota; kingdom Viridiplantae; phylum Streptophyta; class Pinopsida; order Pinales; family Pinaceae; genus Picea; species Picea engelmannii. Next base: position 1,306,937 of record ML776625.1, on the reverse strand, counting down.
ACAGCGACTGCTCAAATGCCTCGACATCGAAGGGAAGCGTTAATCCTTCCCTCTGCTTGAAGCCATATTCTTCACGGGCTTTATCGAGCAGCATATGGAAAATCGGATGGGATAAGTAGATAGCAGGAATCACAAATCTTCTCCTTTCTTCGCCAACATACACAGCAAAACATCCTTTCGGGAAGTCATGATCTCTGTAACGGCGTCTACCTTTTCTTTCCCAATACCCTGCCTTATGAGAATCTACACTTAGAAGCCCGTAATCTTTTCTCCTTTTCCAAAAGCTGTTTTTCGCCTTGAAATGAAGTCCAAAGTCTTTAATCTTTTTCCCTAAACTCTTCATAGATCTCGGACTCTTGAGGTTTGGATTCCTCCTGAAAGACATCAGTTACGTCTACAATGTCAGTTACGTCTACAATGTAATCCTTTGTATTAAACAACTGAGACTCTGGCTTGCGGATCTCTACAAGGAAGAGGAATGAATGAATGTGTGCTTTTCAGAGAATTTCTATGCAATGGATTTTGGTTTTTTTGACGTTAATTAAACAAGTTCTAAAATTAGAATCCCCTCCTATTTTAGGGGTGGTTTACATTCTTAGTCAATGGTCTTCTCAAGCTTGGTAATATCACAATTCTGTTTGTTGCATACACAGCGTGATTATAGTTCCTGAATGCCTCTAATTGCAAAGAACTATCGTGGAATAAGACAACCTCGTGATGTTTATCTTCCTGAATGCCTCTATATTGCAAAGAACCGTTGTGGAATAAAACAAACCTGGTCATGTTTAGCTGTCTTTTGGCTATGCAGTACATAAAGAGAGATGCCAAAGATTCAACGATGTCCACCTCTACATCTGGTTTGCTGTTATCTTGCATCTAACAATTAGACATCAATTGTGCCATATTTCTCACGTGTTTTAAATTCTCACAATATTTAGGTATTAGGTATTTTTTTTAATAGGAGTAAGCTAATTCGGGAGTAGTCTAAAAAAAAATAAAGTCTAAATTCCGTCAGATTTTCAGGGTAGGTTGACTTGGAAACTTGGCCATCATAGTTCTGACTCAAAACTTTATTATAGGGATTTTTCATCATTTTAAACAAATTTAAATGTTAAAAAAATTTATTAGAGTTTTGGATTGATTAAAAAATTAAAAACAAGCCACTTAAAAAATAACTTTACAAGAAGGATTGCTCCAAAATTAACCCACTCATTTTTTATATAATTATATTATTTTTATAGATATGCTTTTTTAAGTGTGAATCATTAAAACTAAAGTAATTGTGTACTTTAGGTCTCTGTTCATGGATGATAAAGTTTTGGATTGTGACTGTTGGTCGTTTTAATATTTTTTAACATTCTCTTAAAGGTTTGGGAGTGTGAACAAACCCTAAAGACTAAACCTAAAAACAATAAACAACTTTCAACATTTTTTAACATTCTCTAAGGGTTTGGGATTGTGAACAAACCCTAAAGACTAAACCTAAAAACAATAAACAACTTTTAACATTTTCGGTGTATATCAAAATATCATCACAAGGTTAAAATGATTTTACTAGAATGGTAAACTTTCTCTACTTATAAATATCTTTTTCCAACTTTAATGATTTTTTAATTTGATTAATTTTTAAATAATGAAGTAATTTTATTAATTTTTAAATGTTGAATATATATTTTTTTATATTTGTTGCCACATGTTCATTTTAGTTTTCAATTTATTCAATAGTAAAAAATATTTTATGATTAAAAGATAAAAGGTTAAGATAGATTTACATTATAGGTTTTTTCACTTAGTGAGTTAACTTTAGTGACTAGGTGTTGTAACTTGCAAATAAGAGGTTTTGGTGGCACATTCTTAGGTTTAGTTTTAGTGATTAAATGGTGTGAGTTGCAAATAAGAAGTTTTGGGATCAAGTACTTAGGTTAGTTATAGTTGTGATATGATAATATTAGGATGTCCCTCCTAGCTTCAAATCTAACTAAGTGTAAATTTACAATGAGAATTTTTCATGCATAGTAAAATAGCCTAGCTTCAAACTAACCTAGGTGAAAATGATTTTTGTATGTGTGAGAGGAAAAATGTTTAACAATAATAAGTAAAAATGTAACAAGTTTGAATGTTGATATTTACTTTTATATTTCTTCTATAGATATGAAATTTCTTTGAAATAATAATTTTCTATTGTCTTTGTGTATTTTTGTTTCCAAACAATAATGGAAAATTTTCCAAAAGAATTCAAAATCCTCTATATTTATATGGTAATTTGACTCATATTTAAATTTTCATAAGATAATCATCCAATCTCTATATAACTACTTCATAATGATGTTGTGTTTTTGAAAAACTGTAGTGAATATCTTGCAACATAGTTCTATAACAACACATCCAAATATAAAAAACTGTAATGAATATCTTGCAACATAATTCTATGACAACACATCCAAATATCATTTTTCATTAAATTTTAATCACTGGACATTACTATGATATTGCCTAGTGTTACTATGGTATTCCCATAAAATTAATTAGGTTTCCATTCATTCATACTATTAGAAAAAACAAAGAAAACACACATTAAATGAACAATTAAAAAAATAACAAAGAAAACACACATTAAATGAACAATTAGAAAAATAACATATAATCATACCATTGGAACAAAATGTATCGTTAAGAAGCCTCAACGAGAGGAAACATCAAGTCTTTAACAAAAAGTTCTCTATTATGTGTTCTAGGAGAGGTATAAGAAAGAAACACACTAATTGATACTTTATGTCTTTTTACCCACTTTGTTGCCACTTATAGAGTTAGAGTTTGGCTCCTTGGGACACGTTCCCTTTCTAGGATTTTTTGTTTTCATTTCAAGCTACATGATATTCTTATTCCTTTTGGATGAGCCTTCTTCTTATTATTCCTTTTCTGTCCTCTTGTTATTTAGAATATTATTACGTTTCTTTAATCAACTTCCTTTGTTTGCAACACCCACACTTTATGTTCTTAAAATCCCTCCTTTTTTTAATCAAACCGTTTTCAATTATGTTTTGATTTGAAGTATCCCTTTGTATTTCCCATGCCCATAAATCTCTAAATTTTTTCGATAGTTATCACTTAAAGAAAGTTTTAGATTTAAATTTTTTCGATAGTTATCACTTAAAGAAAGTTTTAGATTACTTTATTGTTGATTGGTCCACATTTTCATTGAAGTGACTGCCATGTTGACAACATTTCCTCATTTTGTTAGCTATTCTATATCGACATGGCCATATGTTTTATCATACCTCTACATATTGGGAGGATTTTCGTCCTACAAAATCTTAGCAATATAGGAGATTGAAGCTCATGGCCTTAATTTTTCTCTCCATTTTCTACTCCATAACTTTCTTAAAAGGATTGTTTTTATTGAATGCCACTTATTTATTTTCTCTAACTTACCATTGAAAATAGAGGTTTTTATTCCCTTTGTGTATGTTGATGAACTATCTTTCATCACCAATAACCAAGAAATATGACATTTCCTTTTGAAAATCAAAACATCCATGTTCTAAAAATATGGACTTCTTGACTTCATTTCAGATACACCAAGCAGTGTTACACCACATTCTACCTTGTGTTCAAACTAATGCTTCCAATGAGATGAACTTTGTAGTGACTTATGATCCTCATAGAAGAATCATTTTTTATCCAACACAATGAACATTGTTATGGATACTTATATCTCTCTAATCCAAGTTCATTAACTAAAAGCTGAGAAGGAATCTAAAAATAACATTTCTTTCTTTTTCTTCACTTGAATATGGATTTTGAGGAGTTTGAACTCCTTTCTCTATTTTTCCTTCGTTATTGCAATATAACATAATGAAGGTTCTCATCCACATTAGGGATTATTTCTATATCTCTACCCTCTATCGTAATGGTTTTTGTTGGTCCCTTTTTGAACTTGTACCATTTTAGACCCAATACTAGATGCAACATCCAACATGTTTCATTCATGTGTCCATCTATATTATTAGTTCTGTATTTCTTCATGATATCCTCTCCATCATAGGCTATGACTACAATTTTATTTTTGTGACCCCTCTTTCCTTTTGCTTCCCCGTTATAGTATATAGATTATATAGGGATTTATTGTTTGATTTGTCTATGCTCTTAACATTCAAAAGTGGTAAATTTATTTAAATATGACTATGCAAGCCTTCAAAATACTTCATTTCTACCCTTACTTATGTCATGTCCCCATTTTTGGATTCCCCTGTTCAAAAGTGGAAATGACTTATGTGGCTCGTCAATGACAAAGAATGGAGTAAAAAGGGGTTATTTAATGCCACTTAGTTAGGAGAGTTTATTCACTTAAAGTGACATTAAGAGAATAAAGTAGATTTAGATTAATAAGTTACTTTATTATTAAATGTGATTTTTAACCTTAAAGTGAAATTAAAGGGGGGATAAGGGTCATATTTGATTTGGTCAAAAGGATTAAAAGGATTATATTTGATATAGTCAAAAGGGGAAGTTCTAGAAGTTATATTTGATTTTGTTCAAAAGGGGAAAGTTCTAGAAGGAAGGGAAGAAAGTTAAAAGGAGGGGTGAGACTTCACTTTGCATCATGTATTTGGATTAATCTCTTTGGAGTGTTGTTGTGAGCCATTGTTTAGTTACGGTTTAGAAGAAACTATCCACTATTGCACTTTAGTTTTGGTGGTACAATATCCAACCAACCTAGATGGGAAGGAGGATCTATATGGGTGTTACACATCAAAATACCACATTTCCGTACCTCACCCTAAGTGTCGCAAGTGTCGTATGCACCTTGGCAAATGTCACAAGTGTCTTCAAGCATTATATGCACCTTACTAAGTGTCACATGCACTTTTATATGTGTTTTTATATGTTTTAACCTCTTAAAACAATGAAAGAACATTTTCCATTATCCCCAAGTCATGTTTGAGGAAGAAACCCATCATTTCAAAGCGAGAAACACACTTTTTACTTGCAAAATCGACAATTGTTTGGGATTGTTTGAAGGGTAGTAACCCCCTAGCCATGTTTGGGGAGTTCTACCCCATAGGGTAGTGCCACCCTTGCCTTATTTAGGGAGTGTTGTGTTGAGGAAAATGTATGAATAACCTTACTCAAGCATTTTCAGATCTTGCTAGGGTAAGGCAAGATAGTTGGGAATGTTACTTGGAGTTTATAGCATTTAATTCAAAGCAATCTCTCAATCCACAAGTAATAGGTACTAGGGACTAAGGATGATTTTATATGTTATATGTAACTGTGAAAAAAAAACAAAAAAACATATACATTAGAGATGTACATGAAAAGAGACGAGTATAGTAGTAAAATTTGAACAATATCATTAAGATACACATGTGAAACTAAAATCAGAAATCTGATTTTTACATTAACTTCATTCTGAGATACAAAGAAAAACTCTATTTACAAACCCATGTGAGGGTGGGGCCAAATTCAAACTTAGAAGTCTCTGATCAATATCATACAAAAAGACTCTAACAAAAAAATAAAATTGAAGCTAAAGATCTAGATCAACTTGCCATAAAAATGTTGTCACTTGACTCTGCGAAATATTTTTTATGAGTCATGAAATATAATCCATAAAAAACAAGAACACACAAACTGCCAAAGGTAGATCATACACCTTTAGAAACAAACTACTGAAATATATGATTCAGTTTTGAATCCTGTTTCCTTCAATAACACCTTATTTCCATCAAAATGGTTAAGCCTTCTAGTAATCTCAGAATGAATGACGAAAATAATTATCTCACAAGTATAGAGAAAACCTTATATAAGAAGTTCCCCTTTTGTTTTCTCCTCCCTTGTCTCCTCAATTGATTGAGGTTTTATTCTTTCTCAATAATCTATGCTAGCTCAACTATTTTTCTTTTGTCAAGCTTAATTAGCTTAACTAAATAGTTGAGACAAATAAATAATAATATATATAGATAAGGTTCTATTTAAATAATAACTAGATAGGTGGGACCCCTTGTCACTCCAATTTTCATTTCTTTAATAATAATCAAAACATGAAGTATAACACCCCAAAATTTAATTCAAACATCTGCCTTGTATCTCCCATATTCGTATTAATAGTCAAATATTTTAATATAGAAATAAAACATGACTATATCCAAAAATAACATTATATGCATACTATCCAAAAGAAAATTCTAAATGTGTATTTTATGTCCAAAAATTATGTCATATCAATAAAAATTGTCCTCAAAAGAAAATTAACAGCATTAAAAACCATATTTTCTATGAGAGGCGGTTTGTCTCTTTTCACTAATACCATTTTTCAATCTTTCTATTGTTTTTCCTTCTGTAGCAACGTTAGGTTGATTGGGACCTTGACGATGGATTTTGCTGATGACATGGGAGCAATTATCCTTGATGTGGAGATGGGAGGACACTGATTTAGAAGCATTTTCGGAAGAGTTCGGGGAATTGGCCACTTTTTTCCCTTTATCAACCTCTGGTTCAAGCATAGTAGTTTTAATCCTTTTGCTTGCATCTGAAGACTGGGATGGTGAAGCAATGCCATCAACTTGGGAATTTGGATTAAATGGAAGTGGAGGGGGTAATTGCAATGATACTATAGGCCATACATTATGATGTGCAACAGGTTGGTGGATGATTTCTTGCCAAACATCATTGGAAGATGGTTATGGCTGCATAGAAACATGAGGGGGAACACAGATACCACAAAAATTTTGGTGTGGCTGGAAATGAGGCCTCTTAGTCCTAGGTTGTAGAATTCCTTAGCCAACTAGATTGAGAAACCCAGCTTGGAAATGTTGATTTAGTTCTTGTGGATCAACATCAAAATGGATTGAGAATCGTGGCCTTCTATTGCCTCTTTGCAATTGTTTTCTCTATGTCTATTTGCACCTCTGTCATTGTTTCCCCTACTAAAGAAACTCATCCTGAAGAAATATTTCAGTCAGAATATGAAAACTTTTAACAATCCATTCACTAATACTCTACCTAAATAAAATCAAGATGTTGGCTCTATCATTCACAAACATAAGAATATGCAATCCATCCATTAACTCAATTTTGCCAAATCCAATTTAATAATTAACTGCAATTGAATAGGGAATGATAGGGTCATTGGGAATATGAGGGGGTTTATAATGAATGAAAAATGGTAGGATGGAAAAGAGTCAACAATGAATATTGTTTAAGCAAAACAAAGTCCTTTTATTCCAAAAAAAATATCTCCATATCACAATTTCCAACCTAGAATCATTATCCAATCCTTTTAAAATAAAAAAATCGTTAAAAATGATATTCAAGATAACATAACATGGGATGGATAATTGTTATTGGGAAGTCGGTGGGTGTGTTAGCACCATGATTTTCATATCTAAGGTTAGAGATTTGTCATCAGTTTGCAAAGTCATGCCTATTAGCACTAATATTGTTTTTATGCCCGGAATCATCGAACATCTCCAAGAGTCAGTTTCAAAAGGAATATTTATCATTTATTATTTCCATTTCCATCTGCAACTGCGCTGCAAAATTTGTTATGCATTGCACAGAGAATTTCATCGTGCAAGAGATTTTGTCGAGCAGAGGATTTTGTCGAGTAGGTTATTTTTTCACGCAAGGGATTTCGTCATGCAAAGGATTTTTCCGTGCAATAGATTTTTTCACGCAGATGATTTTGTCACCCATGGGATTTTTTCATGCAGGAGATTTTGACATGCAGAGGATTTTTTCGCATAGGGGATTTTGTCGCACATGGGATTTTGTCGAGAAGAGGATTTTATCATGCAGGGGGGTTTATTTGCGCAAAGGATTTTTTCACACAGGGGATTTGGTCGTGCATGGGATTTTGTAGCGTAGAGGATTTTTCTGCGCAGAGGGTTTAGTTCCACAGTTGATTCTGTCACACTGCGTAAACGACTTGTTTAGTGTCCAACTTCAAGATCACCTTCTGACCAATTGGAGAGGAATTTTGAAAATACCAGCGTGGTTTTTGTTGAGGACAAACCAGATAATAAAAAAACTCTCCCATATTTTCAAAAGGTGTCACGGATTGGGAGATTCACAGGTATCTTTGAGCCCTATTTTTTAGTTTTCATGATTTCCTATTTGAGACATGTTTTTGCGACATGTGGTCCAGGCATCTAGTGATGAATTTTAAGAAACCGAGAGACGTTTTTCTTTAGAACGAGCTTACCTAAAAAAATCATTCTCATATGTTACACAAATATTAGATTTTAAGAATTACAACTGGCATTTTGAAGCCTATTTTTCATAATTTTGCTTCCTAAAAAGAAGGAAATTAGTTAAAACATGTCATTTTTTGTTTATAACCGTTTCTATTTTGGGAAGGGGGTTGGAGTTCAAAATGGTGATATGGAAGGGACCTATAGTGAAATATATTTCATGTTACAAGAGTAGAGAAGGGTGGGACCCTTAGGGAAGAAGAGTTTTTTATTTCTTTGAAGTTAATGCAAAAGTTTCCTTTTTATGAAATTTGAGATTCATCACAGTGTTTATGTTTGGTATGTGTTTATTGTATATCATTTCGATGATTATGTTTTTCTTCTAGCATTTTCTGAGAGTAATTGTTAGGAATTCATCCATGTTTCATGCTCCTTTCACATTGATGATGCTTATTATGTGTTAATGGTTACTTTTACATAATTCATCTTAATTTGATGCTCTGTTTAGTAATTAATATTTGTGTCCTTTCTTCTAAACATGTGCTAGCGATTAATCCATTGATTGATTCCTATAGTGTAGTGGGATTTATTCTCCTTTCCATCTCCTATTTCATATCATTTATTTGTTGAGAATAGCACCTATTTTTCCTTAAATCTGCAGAAAGAAACCAACCAGTTTTTTATTGTAAAAACATTGAAATTCAGGCCTTGACTCCATTGCCCAATGGTACCTTTTCCTTGTTTGTCCTACCAACCCTTTTAAAAACAAAAATAAACCTGTCCTATTGCAGAATCTGACCTCTATGCATTTACTGATCAGTCGTTTGAGTTATTACCAGTCATTAGACATCTAAGAGAGCCCTCTCTGGTTGTATAGGTCATAATACAACCTAAAGTTGGTTGAAACAGTTACCTCGAGGTTTTCTCTGATACAACCGAAAGAAATTCTCAAGTTTTAACATGTTGGCGCCATTGTCGGGGAATGAAAGTTGCATTTTCCCTGCAAGAAACGATAAGGTTTAGACCTGATTTTTGATGGTGTACAGAGGTCAGACACAAGAAGGTTGTACATTTCCATCTGGTGGCTCCAATCAAGCTTCAAATGTGATTCATAGACTCCACTAGAGGATGAGATCCATTGACAGAGGTGTGAAAGGACATCATGGGAGAAAGAAAGTACCTAAAGTTTAGTTTTTTCTAAGACATAATATTTTTTGTTATTAATCACCTTTTTTCCTTTCTGGAACATGATAAAAAAGTTTTTCTTTACCTGTTGCATTCAAATGATGATCATGAGAATCTTGCACTTGTATATCCTCCTCTTAAATTTTTACATATATCTCCCCATTCTATCACTGATTTTGATCAAAATATTCCATCTGATCCATTTGATGACCATATCCAAGTTGATGAGCCTCGTGAAATCAAGGTTCATATCTCACCTCCTGTACTTGATCCAACACCCTCCAAGATTTAGCAGAGATACATACCTTTAAAATTACCTCACATCCTTCATAATTTTCCTCCAAAGCACTATAAGTACCTACTTGTATTTGATGGAGAACATAATACCATCACAACTGAAAAATACATCCAAGATTTTGAAAATTTTATAGATTTGTTTGAGATTGATCATGATGATGTTTGTATGAGGGATTTCTCTTAATCCTTCAAAGGGGATATCAAAGACTGGTTTAAACACTTTCAACCAGAGACAATTAGCTCAGGGGAGGAATTAAAGAATGTCTTTTTTAAATTTTGGGGCTAGAGGAAATCTTTGGATCTACATCTTATAGAGTTCTATGCCATGAAAAGGCAGAGAAGTGAAACTATTTCTACATTGAGTAGCAGGTTTTCCAGTATTTATTACAATTTGTGCCAATAAATTCAACCCACCAAAGTTGTTGCCATGCTCCATTATGAAACATCCTTTCATCCATATTTGTCCTTCCTTCTGATGGAAAGAAGATCAAAGTCCTTACAACAAATGTTTAATGATGCTTGGGAGATTCAACACAATATTCAAGAATGTAAACAAATTTGAAATGAGGAGTTCGATGCTAAATAACATGCCAGTGAATATGAACAAAAAACAATTGATTTGAATCTTGAGCAGAGGGTTAATAATATCATATGTTCTCTTGAAGTTTTAAATGCTAATGATTTTGAAAAGGATTGTATTCCACTTATTGAAAAAGAAGGTGCTAATTTAGCTTCTGATCCATCCAATGATAAGCATGGGGCTGATTTTTTTATGTATTCATTTGTAGACAATCAAGAAAATGAATTTGCAAATCAGCTTGTTGAAGAGAAGGTTGATGTCCCAATCTTTTTCCTATAAGATGACATTGCAGATGTTGTTGATTTTCCTATATATGATGAATATGATTATGATTATGATGTTGACTTCCTAGAACAACCAACTTCATGTTATCTATCAAAAAATGTTCCTTTTCAATAGTATAATGAGAGCAATCAACTTACATATCACAGTTACAAAGAAGAATATGAAGAAAGTATCGAATTAGCTGAAGGAAATTCTTTACCTTTAAGTTTTTCTTTTTTTAAATTGTTGAGTTTTTGTTTTTAAGACCATCATTGAAACAGAGGAATGTGTGCTAATGCAAAATCACACTAATTCATTGGAACAAATTGACAAGAAATTGCAACAATCTTCTCATGTGTTCGATGACCCTATTGCTTGTTATATGGAAGGTTTTATCAGTTCAAAATTGTAGCCATTGGTCGAAGATGAATCTGAAAATTTAGATGATGATGTGTTGTTGTCCAAATCAGCCATGTCCTTTTGGCCATCAAGGGTTTCATTGCAGCAATTTGATACATATCTTTAGCCCTTTCATGACAACCATCAGTTTGAGTTTTATGGGAAAATAAATGTAGTTGGAGGGATGATACAAGGTGACAATCTTGTGAAATATCTTAAAATCTATTTTCTTTCTTTTCAAGATCCTTTTGCAGCATGTTTGGAAACAACGAATGGAACTAAGTTTTTAAATTTAGTCAATATTGAATTTGATGAGTTTCCATTGAGAGGGTTTTCCCTTTCAATACTGATAAAAGATACGTAAGGAATTCAACGCGTGGACAAGACATTTGCATGGTTGCACTAGATTTTTGATTTCACCTAATCAAATAGCTCAGAGATTAGCTTAGTGTAGGTATTAGTTTGAATAAGCTCAACATGGACAACATTTATTTCATCATTTTTCAGTTTTTATTTTTAGTTTGGGTTTAGTTCAATTGCAGAATAAGTTGGTGCAGAAACAAATTACAGGTTGCAGATCACAGTATATGGCTTTGGAATAGCCTAATGGATAAGGAACATGGTCTATTGTTCTTTGCTACCTCACAGGGAGGATAGCATCTCCATTGGAGCCAGTTGTTAGCCCCATGATTTTCATAGATAAGGTTAGAGGTTTTTCAGCAGTTTGCAAAGTCATGCATGTTAACACCAATATTGTTTTTATGCCTGGCATCATCTAACATCTCCAGGGGTTGGTTTCAAAAGGAATATTTACCATTTCCATCTGCAACTTTGCATTGCAACATTTTTTGCACGTTGCGCAGAGGATTTCACCGCACAGAGGATTTTTCCATGCAGAGTATTTTTCCGCGCAGGGGATTTTGTCGCACAGGGGATTTTGTCGCGCAGAGGATTTTGTCGCATAGGGGATTTTGTCATGCATGGGATTTTGTCGCATAGAGGATTTTTTTGTGCAGGGGATTTCGTCACACAGAGGATTTTGTTGCGCGAGAGATATTTTCATGCAAAGGATTTTTTCGCACACGATATTTTTTCAGGTAGGAGATTTTTTCATGAAGAAGATTTTTTCGCGCAGAGGATTCGGTCACGCATGGAATTTTTTCATGCATATGATTTTGTCATGTATAGGATTTCACTACGCAGAGGATACAGGGCACACTACGTAAATGACTAGTTTAGTTGTCAACTTCAAGATCATGTTTTGACCAACTGGAAAGGAATTTTGAAAAATATCCAAGAGGTTTTTGTTGAGGAAAAATAAAATAATAAAAACCTCTCTCATATTTGCAAAAGGTGTCATGGATTGGGAGATTGAAAGGAATGTTTGAGTCCTATTTTTTTGTTTTCAGGATTTCTTATTTGAGACATGTTTTTGCGACACGTATTATGGGCAGCTGGAGATGAATTCCAAGAAACCAAGAGGGATGTTTCTTTATAACGAGATTACCTACAAAAACCGTTCTTATATGTTACATAGTTATTACATTTTGATAATTAAAAGTGGCGTTTTGAAGCCCATTTTTCATAATTTCTCCTCCTGAAAAACAAGAAATCAGTTAAAACATGTCATTTTCTGTTTGATATTGTTTCTATTTTGGGAAGGCATTTGGAGTTCAAAATGGTGAGATAGAAAGGACCTATAGTGATATATATTTCATGGTACATGATTAGAGAAGGGTGGGGCCCTTCGGGAAGAAGACTTGTTTATTTCTTTGAAGTTAATGCCTAAGTTTATTTTTTCTGAAAATTAAGATTCATCGTGGTGTTTATATTCAATATGTGTTTCTTGTATATCATTTCCATGATTATGTTTTTATTCTATCATTTTCTGAGAGTAAGTGGTAGGAATTCATCCATGTTTGATGCTCCTTTCACACAGATGATTCTTGTTATGTGTTAATGGTTACTTTTATAGAATTCATCTTAATTTGATGCTTTGTTTAGTAATTAATCTTTATGTCATTTATTCTAAAGCTTCACTAGAGATTCCTCCACTTATTTATTCTTGTAGTGTAGTGGGATTTCTTCTCCTTTCCATCTCCCATTTCATATCATTTATTTTCTAAGCATAACACCTATTTTTCCTCAAATCTAAAGAAAGAAACCAACCAATTATTGATTGTAAAAACATTGAAATTCAGGCCTTGACGCCATTTCCCAATGGTATCTTCTCCTTGTTTGTTCTACCATCCCTTTTAAAAACAAAAAAAAATCACATCCTATTGCATAAACAGACCTCTGTGCATTTACCGATGAATCCTTTGAGTTATTACCAATCATTATACATCTGAGAGAGTCCTCTCTGGTTGTATAGGTCAGAATACAATCTAAAGTTGGTTGAAATAGTTACCTCGGGGTTTTCTTTGATATAACCCAAAGAAATTCCTGAGTGTTAATAGGGTGTATAATGAACAAAAAATGAAACAATGAATGAGAAAAAAATGATTACTATTCTATTACAAGAAATAACATTTTATCAACTTTAAAATCAACATTGCCAATATCTATAAAATCATTTAAATATCCATTGTTTTCCATCCAAAAAATTCACCAAATTTGTTTGTGCGATAACACTCTTTTTAAACTTCACACATATGATCCACGACTTGGCAACAAACCTTTTAAATTATACAATATAAAACTCAAGTGAAATTAATATGATTATATGAAAAAAATAAAATTATTTCTCCTTTTAAACTATCATAAATGTTTGTAAGAGATTGTTTAAATTTTTTTTTAGATCATTAATAATCATACAATATGTCCCAAACATCATCAGAGGAAGAGAAACATAGAGCTATCCTATTTATGTTATATAATATTCACATCAAAACTTCCAATAACAGTTGCAAACAAACTGGGATTGAAAACCCTCTGTGACTCTGGTGGGAACTGCTTCCATAGAAATTATTTAAAACTCAAAATAGTTCAAACCACCTCGTAGATTAATAAAAATCAAGCCATAAATTTGTGGGTGACCTCAAATATTTCCAACTATCGGGTCAAATGTCTGGACAAGACTTTGAAACTAGGTCTATAATATTCACGTGTCCACATTTTTTGACAGGAAAAGAAGGTTTGGGACTGACAAATTCTCACAGAGCTCAAGGTATGGCTGCAAGAAAATACAAATACTTAATTATCAGAGTGAATGTAATATAATATACAGAGCTCCATCACCTTTTAAAATAGTGGCAAGGATAACATGAAATGACTACGAGACTTTGAAAGTGTTGATATGTAGTAAGGATACAACACAATAATTACGTAACTGACTGTGGGTCCAATAATTCAACAAAAATTTTAATGTGTCTTTTATTTTATTCATTCAATTTTGTATTGGAAGAGGATAAGAGGCTTGGATAAATCATATAGGCATAGGGTTTGAAACGTGGGTTGCAGGAAAAGAAAAACCTAATTATTTTCCTTCAACAGACAACAGGATAAAGCACACAGTCCACCCACAACATCCAAGTTGTAGTTAGAAAAAAAGACTGCACATCTTCCAAGGTGAGGGTACTATGTAATATTCACAAGACCCAACTGCATATTTTATTTTACAGAGGAAACCCTCGAAAATAATCATACAAAATGAGCGAAAATGAACACCTTCACGCACAATTACTTATCAACAACCATATCATAATAATATCACCTTCTCTCTAGTCCCATAAAACCACACAATTCAAACAGAACAAAATTCCGAACACTATTTTCAATTTGAAACATCTTAATTCCAACAGGAAGAAACCCAATTCAAAATGTGAGTTATGCGGCCAAAATGCCAACAATAAATCCATTAAAAGCTTTAGAAAATAAACAAATTCCACATGAAAACTACAAGAGAAAACATAATAATTTTATCTGGAGTAGAGATGAACATCATCAATGGAGAAATGAGAGACAACATACCTATGAGAAAAACAAAAAAAATGTTAAGAGCACAAATACGTTTTTTCCAACGACCAAGCACAATTGAGGCGTTGCTAACCAAAGTAGCAAAATGAATGTGAGGATAAAGTGAAGGTGGTAGCTTTGAGGTAGGGTAAGAAAGACGTGCAGTAAATGCACGTTGCTTCCCTTATTTTTCATTTAATGCCATTAATCATAGAAACAAATAGAGCTCTTCCAATTTCCAAAATACTTATTCCAATCATAGAATAATGCCATCGCATATCTAAATGCATAGAACATAAAGTGTCATTTTCAAATTAAAAGTCGAATCAGACTCTAATATGAACTCCATAACAATAATATCCCGTTTAACACTTAGCATCAAACTAATATGTCTCACATTCCTCGCTAGTGGGGTATCATATCCAACATAATAAGTATTTTCCCATGCATGCAAATATACCATGAGTGGTGTATTATTGATATTTGAAACAATATATCAAAACCTAAGGGTAGAAAGAGTGGGATAATATGTTTAATACAATAAAAATTTCTTTTATTTTGAAATTAAATTGCTAGCACCCTTATCATCTGTTATTTGCACATGTGAATAGGTGAGGATTTCCACTCTTATTCTTCAAAACTATGAATCTTTTTTGAAAGGTAATTTAGGAGCACAAATAAGAGGATTGCTTTCTATCATTTCTTTTATCAAGGGGTCCCACCTATATAATATTATTTAAGATATATATATATATATATATATATATATATATATATATAATGCATTGCAACATATTTGCAGGAAGGAACTTTATGTTGCACTTTTTTAAGGCATCAACAAATCAGTGATTCCATAGGGAAATCTGTTCTCAAGAGATTTAGAACTCAAAATGCTAGGATCTATAGACTGGTATAAGTAAGTGATTGAAACTGCTCAGAAAATAGTTATGGAACAAGGGGGAAAATTATGGTTTAAGGGAAAATATGATATGGGATTTCGGGGAATAACTTATGGAAAGTGAGATGTATGAGGGGAAGTGGTCCTGTATGCATAACAATAAACAAGGTTCATAACTAAATAATTTTTTTTCTTGAAACTTCAAGGACAATGCTTATTATATTCTCTTAAATCTCAAAATGGAGGAAAGAAAAGGGATAGCAGAAACTAGGAAGAAAAAAAAAACAACTATACTACAACAATATTGAAATAAAAAAGTTATTCCATCAGTGTCTCAAAAACAAGATATCATAGCAGGCGTGTTTATCTTGTTTTTATTGATCAACAATACTTACATAATGACATCGTAATGGAAAAATTGTTCCATACTTTGTTTCTGATGACTATGAAAAATAAACGGAAAATAAAACTCAATATATCAAAGTGAAAGAAAAAAAAAAGTGTAAGACAAAAATATATACAACAACCATATTTACACAAAAAAGAACCAGTGGTCAAAATGGTTCCACATAATTCTTCAAGAGGGAACTGTTGGTACTGTAGTAAAAAAAATTATCATCCATTTCTTTAAGAAGATCTAAATTTGTGCCGAGGATAAAATCGATTTTGAAAGGACCTATGCATAACTTTTGGAATTTAGAATGTCTCCCTCTCTCAACATGGGATGAATCTCACAATAATACGTTGTCATCAATTTTAAATTCAACAATATTTTCTCTTTTGTTAAAATACTTTTTCGTTGTTTGTTGCCTCCTTTTAAGTTTTTCAAAGGAAAAAAATATTTGTTCTTCTAGGGCTAGTAGTGTATTTACCATTTGAGAAACATTAGAAGAATTTAATTCTTCAGTCTGTAGCAGCAATCGTAAGGAAGAAAGCTCTAGTTCAATAGGAAGAATAGCCTCTTGGTCATATATGAGCTGAAAGGGAGTAAAGCATGTACTTTCTTTGGTGTTTGTACGGTCTAACCAAAGAGCATAAGTCATAAGTGTGTGCCACTGGCAAGGCTTTTATTATATGATTCTCTTTATAATCCTAACCAGCTTTTTATTAATAGATTTTTCTTGTCCATATCCCCAAGGGTAATAACCAGATGAAGTGAATTCACACCTAATTTAGCCAGAAATTATGTCAATTTTGCATAAATAAAGGCCGAAACATTGTCTGTAATGATTTATAATGGAAGGCCAAATATGAAAAATATATTAATTCCAGAAAAGAAATTACTTCTTCATATTGCGTGTTTCTAAGAAGGAAAACCTCAGTCCACTTAGTAAAGTAATCAGTGGATGTCAAAATAAAGATATTCCCTGCAGAGGATGAAGGATTGATTGGACCAATAGATTATATACCCCACTTAGAAAAATGGAAATCTGGAAGGACAAGCTATAGAGACATGGCAAAAAGACTTCCTTTACCAACAAATTTTTCACATTTATCACAGTACCTTTCAATTTAATAAGAATCACGAAATATCAAAGGTCGGTGATAACCATTTCTTATGATCTTAAAAGCAGTAGCCTTAGAAGAAAAATGGACACCAATATGGATGATATATGTTGATGATCCATGTACTTCATGTAATAACTTATGTGTTTCTTCATAATTTACACATCGTACCAACAAACCATTAACAAATCTTCTAAACAAGGAGTCCCCTATAATTATATACTTAGAATATTCAAGGAAGACTCTCCTTATCTAATGAGGATCCAACTCATCTAGGAACCTTTGAAACTACAAATAATACAACATATTTTTATACCAAGGATGCTTAGATACAAAGATATTTTTATTTTTGATATAAAATAGCAATGAAGAAGGGTTATCTTGATCGTCTAGTTCTTCACTTGGCTCAGAATGTTGAGCTAAGTGAAGGGATAAAATATTACCTTTATTGTCTTTGAATTCATGATTGTCAAATCATGCTCCTGAGTGTTTGCAAGCCAATGTGCATTTTTTCCTAAAAGATAAGTATGTGAAAGTAGAAACTTGACAACAGGAAAAGGTACTTTTACCTACGTATTTTTTCCTAAAATAAAATGGAGAAATTTTTATATAGCTTTGAAAAGAGCGAAAACATGTTTATCAATATAAGAATATTTGACCTCATCATCTGACGGGATTTGACTCATTTAATATACAAGTTTTTCATTGTTCTGGTCATCACATTGCAAGAGGATAGCATAAATTTCTTCCTCAGTGGCATTGGTACATATTATAAAAGATTTCTCAAAATTCAGTTTCACCAAAACCGGTGTAGAATTGATCGCCTTCTTAATCCTAAGGAAAGAATTCTTGACATCATATTTCCAATAAAAATAACGATATTGATTCAAAAGATTATGGATTGGTTTGACCAGGACAGAAAAATCAAGAACAAATCTATGAACAAAATTAATAATTCCCTTCAAATCTTGAACTTCTTTATTGGAGGGTGGGGCAGGGAGGTTTAGAATGGCAGTAATCCTCTCAGGATCTATACTTATCCCTGAATCAAAAAAAATGTGACCGATAATCTTACTCTTCGTGACACCAAAAGTAGACTTGGAAGGATTTGAAGAAACAACAAATTTTCTGCGGTGCATGAGAACTTTTCTAAGATGACCGAAATGATCCAATTGGTTTTTAGAATAAACCATCAAATCATTAAGATAAAATTCGAATAATATTACCGATTAGATCGTCAAAATCTATCTCCATAGCCCTTTGAAAGGTGGCACATGCATTAGATAAACTAAATGACATGTGTTAATAAGAAAATGTGCCCCAACATGTGGTAAATCTGGTTTTATATCTATCGGCCCTTTTTACCTAGATTTGATTATATCCATAAAAACCATCAAGTAAGGACATAATTTGAGACCCTGCAACCTATTGTAAAATCAACTCCATATTAGGAAGAAACAAATGGTCTTTGATACTTTCCTTGTTTAATGTGTAGAAATCGACACATAATCTGATCTAACCAGTTTTGAATAGTGACCATATTTGAAATCCATTTAGAATACTTCACTGGAAATATTATATTCGATTTCAATAGTTTTTCCAATTCTTTCCTAATAGTGGCTTCAAGTGCAGGATTAATAGGTATTTTCATTTTCCTAACTAGTTCTCCCCCTTCCTTGATAGGAATGGCATGATGTATCAGAGAAAGATCAAAACCAAAAAGATCCTCGTATGACCAGGAAAAAACATCCTGAAACTCACGAAGCAATTCTGTGAATTTCGCTTTCTCTTCATCAGAACATTGAGCACCTAATTTAATTATCTTTGGAGATTCATATGTCCTAATATTCAAAGAAGTGGTATCACCAACTTTCCTTTCTGAGTCCTCCTATTTATGTGTTTCTTTTTTGTCTACCTCACTTGAAAAAAATGAACTTTCGAGAGGATTCAAGCCTTTAGGAAATTTTTCATATTCAACAAAGATGATTACTTTGGGCTTAAACAATTCATTTTGTATGAAAGAGAAAATTCCTTCATCACTAGGGAAACTTGTCATGATTCTACATTGTTAGGTAGGTGAGGACAATATAGAGATTGGAATGTACAATTAGGTCTTTGAGGTAAAATATGCGAAGTAGGGGAAGCTGCCAAAACAACTAATCGATCATCCATTGAATTAAGTTCTCTTTTAACATGAGTGATGTTAAATGATAACAAATTTAAAATCAACATCCAAACAACTTAGTTGTAATGCTTAAGTAACTTATTGTTTAGTACATAAATCATTCGCAGAATGTTCACAACAAGTTCATAATCCCGAAATACTATAAGATGGCCAAAACCAAGGTTATATTCATTTTCAATGCCCAACAATAAGGCCTCAAACTCAACAACATTGTTTGTACAAGCAAATTCCAACCTATAAGAGAAATTGTGAATTTTTCCTATAGGTAAATATAGAATGATGTTGGATATATTACCTTCGTTAGAACATGATCCATCTAAATGCATGTGCCACATGCCATCATCAAAATCAATTGGTTCAATTATAATATCACCTTCATTGGAAAATATAGAGTATATTTGTAAATATTCTTCGAGATAATTTACATTGTGTTAGGGGACACTCTCTATATAAGGTGAAATTCTTTCTTCCCTAAGAACGATAATGTTATTTCCATTTTGAGAGACAGATAAATGTGTGCCATCAAGTGAAAGGTATTGACAAGTTAAGGCTTGCCAGTCCCTTCCCAAAATAATTGAGTAGTTACTCATCAACATGTCAATTACTTGGATATTGAGAGTTGTCCTTATCTATGGATGTGTACAAAAAACTAGGGTTACATCCTTGATTTCTCCTATAGTTAATGATTTCTGCAAATTAATATAAGAGAGCATGCTTCTAGAATTTTTCGTTCGTACAATATAAGCCAAGATCTTCCATGATAATTTTAGACATCACACTTGGACTAAATCTTCCATCCACTAGGAAAATGTGAGCAATTTTATTCATGATTTTTACTGAAATATAGAAAAGGGGTTATTTTACATGGTTGCTAAAGTTATTTACACCTATCTTATTTATAGTTTAATCCTCTTCCTTTGACTCTTCAAATAGATTGGATATGGTGGAAAACTTTCCTTCCATAAAGTTCTTAAGATGCTTTTGTTGTTTTGGGATAACAACCATGTCCAAAAGGGTAGTTGTAACATCCCCAACCACCAACAGGCCAGGAAACACCACTGCTCTAACACTTCACTTAACTCTGATACCAAATTGTAATTTCCCCAGCCACCAATAGGTCGGGCAACGCCGCTGCGGAACATACATACATACATACATAC
>ML776625.1:1253678-1286242 GCA_009831015.1 Picea engelmannii | reverse complement strand
AATAAAATAACACAGAGTTACTACTGCCATACATACTCAATTGACATTAATAGTAATTCATACATGTAACGGAAGACATGATAACATTCAAGAAGCACAGACATGCATAACATATATAATTAAGAATATAAATGATACTTATCTTTTAAACAGATTAAAACCACCAACTTTGTGCAGACCTTCCACAAACCTCCTAGCCTTAGACCATGCTTCTCATCATGCTCAATAGTGGGTCACCCCTGAACTGGGACTATTCTTCACCCAGGGCAAGGGAATCCTAGACTAGGCTGAGGTCATAGGAAACTTCACAGTGCAACTGGAAGGATTCTCTCCAGAAGACTTCTTATGCCCACTACTCACAGACTCTCATTCCCCACACACCTGTTCCATCTGGGAATATGTGCCTTCACTGTTCCATAGTCCATTGGCTACTCCACTTTCCTTTTCAAGGTCTCGATAATAGGTTGGATCAAGAATTCGCAGAGCTCCACAGATGGTGCTAGACTCTTTCTAGGAGAAAATCACTTCCCAACAACTCTCTCACCTGGGAAGAGTTTCTTTCAGACCTGACAACCTGCCTCTTCAACCATGGGCCCAAGAACCCACCTCTTCAACCATGGGACTGACAACCCACCTCTTCAACCACGAGCCTGACAACCCACCTCTTCAACAATGCTTCCACTCAGTTCCAGTAAAAATGAGGACAACAACAACAGTTCAATACGGCTCAAGAAAAAGGCAGCAACCCAAAAACGGTTAAGGTATGAATTTGATTTTGGCAATAAAGGATATACTGGGTTCAAAGAATAACACAGGTCCACTTTCCCCTAGTGAGTGGTTTCTTATAAGTGTGTGGGTATGCAGAAGTCGATCACGGAGTCCAAACAGGTTAGATGGAGCATGGAAGAATGGGGAGTGAACCCCCAACACGAGTTGACTCTTCATTTTTAACTTCATGCGCCTAGGTCGACACCTTCCTTCTTGGAGCTAGATGCACTCCATTTAGCATTTGTTCCCTTTCCTGGAACTCAATATAAGACATATCCCTTTAATAAGATTTTTGAATAATAATAAATTATTATTATTCTCTTGGTCTTAAGCCCTTAGGCTTAGATCATGTTTCCAACCTCTCAACCCCCTCTCCCTTACCCAACCTAGTGGAAGCTTAGTCCCCCATCACTCTTTCTTCATGTTCAGTCTACACGCAATGATGATTTTATTTTAATGATATAAATACTTACATGTGAAAAATAGGCTCCTGGCCTTTAACCCTTAGGCTCTCTGACCTACTAATACATAATCATACTAAATTATAATTTCTTGGATCCCCAGCCTACAAAACATGTTTACAATTCATAATACAACTGGGGCTCATCCTTAGGGTATTACAATCCCCTCCCCTTATTTTTTCACTGTCCTCAATGCAACTTATTTACACAATATTGACAAGATTTTCAAAACTTTAAAAAATATGCGGGTATTATGCATGCATTGCATCCTCATGCTCCCATGTTGCGTCCTCATGACCATACCAGGTCCATTGGTTCTTTAGAAGACCTATGGATCGATTTCAGAGCTGTTTTCTTTTTCGGTCCAATATGCGCGCCTGATGCACTATTAAGATGCCTTCTTTTTCCACTTGAATCACATTCCAATCAATAACATGACTAGCATCAGGTATATATTTCTTAAACAATGACACATGAAACACATTATGTATAGTCATGGATGCAGAAAATGCAAGCATTTATGCAACTGGTCCAATCCTTTTTAGGATTTCAAATGTCCCACAATATTTGGCTTCCAACTTGGAACAGTTTCCTAGCCTCAAGGAACTTTTGTTGGCTTTCACTTTCAAGAAAATATGATCACCCACTTTAAACTCCTTGTGGGTTATGTTCTTATCACCATAAATTGTATGCATGTCTTGGGCAGCCTTTAAATTTTGCTTAATTTTTAACATTTTCTCTTCCATTTACTTGAGAAAATCTAGTCCAACCACTACCCTATCAACTAGGTTATCCCAGCTTACTGGGGTGTATCACTTTCTGCCATAAAGAGCTTCAAAAGGGCTCATCTTCAGTGATGCTTGATACCCATTGTTGTAGGCAAATTCTACCAAGTGTAGGTAGTCTTCCCATTTAGATGGTGTGTCCATCACATACATCCTTAGCATATCTTCTATCACGTGTTTTACCCTCTTTATCTTCCCATCAGACTCAGGATGATAAGCAGTGATGAAGTTTAGATTTGTCATGAACCCTTTGAATAACCCCTTCCAGAAATTTGAGGTAAATTTTGGGTCTCTGTCAGACACAATTGTCTTGGAAATACCATGCAATCATACTACTTCCCTCATATAGATATCGACAACATTAAATTCCTTGTGAGTGGTCTTCAATGATACAAAATGGGTTTCTTTCGTAATATTATCCACCACCACCATGATGGAATCATGTTGCTTCTTTGTTCTGGGTAATCCTGTGATGAAATCCATCATCACCACTTCCAACTTCCACTCAGGAATGGGCAATGGTTGTAGCAACCCTGTTGGGTGCCTATGCTTAGCCTCAACCTTCTGAAACTCCATACATCTAACGATGTATTCTACAATTTCCTTCTTCATACTTGGACAAAAGTATTGGATCTTAACTGTTGCTACCATTTTTCAGATATGCAGGGTGCCCAACATAAGGCACATTATTCATTTCCTTCAAGATCATTATTCTCAACTCTTGGGAGTTAGGTACATAAATTTTGTTTTTGTACAGGAGTGTCCCATCAGTTGCCAATTTATAATCTTCCACTTTCTGTAGCATCTTACCTTGATGTAGCTTTGTTACCAATTCCCTATACTGCAAATCTATATTCGCAACCTCCAAAATCCCACCTTTAATATCAGTTTGATACATGCTAATGGTCATAGCATTTAGCTTGTGCACTCTTCTGTTGAGTGCATCAGCCACTTTTTTTTCCTTTCCTTTGATATACTTGATATCAAAGTCATACTCACAAAGAAATTCCAACCATATACTCTACTTAGCATTCAAGGCTGGATGATCAAACAAATAATTCAGACCATTATGGTCTATCCTCAGTTCAAATATCTTTCCCATGAGGTAATGTATCCATTTCTTCAAAGCATGCACTATGGCTTCCAACTCCAAATCATGAATCACATAGTTCTTTTCATGATCTTTCAATTTCGTGGACTCATAATATATTACAAACCCATTGTAGCTAAGGACTCCTCCCAGTCCTTCTTTGCATGCATCTATACACACTACAAAATATTCATTTGGATCTTCAATCCTTAGTATTGTAGCATTGGTTAACAACTTCTTCAATTGTTGGAAGCTTCTCTCACATTATTTTGTTCACTAAAAATTATTCTCCTTCTTTTGCAAGGCTTTGATGGGTTGAGATATACTCAAGAACCCTGAAATGAACCTTCTGTAATAGCCAGCTAGACCCATAAAGGATATGACTTATGTTACATTCTTCGGCGCTGACCATTCTCTAATGGATTATATCTTCTCAGGATCCATTTCTATCCCATCTTTTGAAATGATATGTCCCAAATAATGGATCTTCTTTTGGTAGAACGAGCACTTGTTCAGTTTGGCATACATTTGGTGCTCTCTTAGCACTTGAAACACCATTCTCAGATATTTTTCATGCTCTTCCTCCGACTTGGAATACACCAAGATGTCATCCAAAAGGACTATGACAAATTTGTATAGATATTCTCTGAATAGACCATTCATTAAACACATGAAAACAATGGGTGCATTTGTTAACCCAAATGGTACCACTATGAATTCATAATGACCATAACTTGTTCTGAAGGCAGTATTGTTGATATCTTCAAAATTTATCCTTACCTGGTGGTATCCTGACCCAAAATCTATTTTTGAAAATACCTTAGTATCCTTCAATTGATCAAAGAGATCATTGATCCTTGGAAAAGGATACTTTTTCTTTATGGTCACTTTGTTCAATTGTCTGAAATCAATACACAATCTTAATGTCCCATCCTTCTTTTTCTCAAAAAATACTGGGGAACCCCAAGGTGACACACTTGGGAATATGTACCCCTTCTTCAGAATTTCCTCAAGATGCAGTTGCAGTTCTTTCATCTTTGGTGTACTCATTTTGTAAGAATATTTTGACACTATAGCTTCTTCGGGCATCGGGTTTATAGAGAAATCCATATCTCTCTTTGGGGGTAGTCTAGGTAGCTCCTGGAATACATCATCAAAATCCTTTAATACTGTATGGTATTCAATATTTGACACTTTATCCTTAGGTTCTTCTTCCATATGGGTTGAAAATATTTGGCAGTCTTTCCTGTAGCACTTCTTCAGTTGCATTGTTGAGATTTCTCTAACAACAACTTCTCTAAGAATTCCTTGGACTATTCTTTGATTTCCTTCCTCATCTAGGAAAGTGAATTCCTTGTTATGACAGTCTAAGATGGCGTGGTGTTGGTCCAACCAATCTATCCCAATTAGACAGTCATAGGAACCTAAAGGTAAAACGTTCAATTCCGCCTTTGTGCTCAGTCCAATCATTTACACTGGACATGACTTAACCAATATTTTCCATTCTTGCTTCTTGGAAAATGCAAACTTTCCACCACTTTAGGATCTATATAACAATGACTATCTCTTGAATCAATTAAAATAGTAACGGTATGGTTGTTGATCATACCTTCCACTTCAATCATATGTGATTGAAACTCAACTTTCTTGTTGTCCAGGGCTGCATAGATCCTTGGTATTCTATTTCCCATGTCTTCCACTATTTCTACCTGTTGAACATTGTGGACAACTCTCACTTCACCATTTTTGTGGGAGAAATCTTTGTACATGTAGTTTCCCTGAAAGCCCCAACATTGAAGGGGCATCTTCCTTGGACTTTGTCCCCCTACTTCAACCATTCTCTACTCCCTAAAATATGGTTTTCCTTGAGGACTGTTTCAGAAAAAGGGAGGTGTGTTTCCCTTCTACCTCTTCTATTTCTTAAAATTCTTCTTGTTATCCCAAGCCTTCTGAAAAGAGGGCGTTTCTCTTTGCTGCTCATATAAGAATTTTTCTCTCCTTATGGTTTCTTCCATAGTATTGGGATCATCATACTGGATCTTGTCACCGATGGAAGATGGCAATCCACTCAGATACCTTTGAATTTTGACAGTCTCATCTTTGATGAAAGGAACGAACTTCAACAATTCCAAAAAATTTCGTTCATATTTATCAATGGACATGCTACCCAACTTGAGTTCAAAGAACTCTTTCATCTTTCTATGATAGTATCTCTTAGTCAAACATTTATTTTCAAAGTGTTTCTTGAATTCCTTCCATATAACATTTTTGTCTTTAATGTGTTGCACCTGCACAAGTTTATCCCACCACATGGATGCCTTTCCTTTCAGTTGATACATTGCAATTCTTCCTTCTACATGAGAGGAATAATTCTATAGTTAGAAATATTTCCTCATGCCAAGAATCCATGTCTCAACATATTCCACCTTCTTGTGCTCTCCATCAAACATAGGAGGCTTAATATTGTTCATTTCTCCTTTCATTTCATCCATTCCAGATCACGTATGATTTCTGGTAGGAAATGGACTTGAACTACAATGTTCCCTTCTCTTAGAGTTCCCTTGGGAGTGGTGTTGGTGTCTACCAACACTCCTTTCTTTCCTCTTTTCATCAGGAGACCCATGACTTACTGATTTACTGGAGTCACTTCTCTTATCCAATTTATTTTATATCCTTTGCAGGATCAATATCAACTTTATGTTGAATTATCCTTATTGTTCCCTGGCTTTCATGAGATTTTTGTTATCTGTTCAATTTTTCTAAGAATCTTTTTGCAATCTTTCAATGATTATCATCATGTGCCCTACCTTATCTATCTCTTCTCCATTCCCATTGGAGTTCGATCCTTCAACTCCCAAATGGACATCCATTCCTTTTACTTCATTCTCTAAACTGGAAGCATCTCGTGCCTCCTCCATATCTTTGTACTCTATGGAAATTCCCTTCGGTTTTGACAAGTTTTGACTCTACAAACATAGTGTGAATTCAACCAAAATTTGTCAAGCCATCAGCCCTTAACAATTCCCACAGTATTCATCAACCAATATGATTCAAGAAAACTTTCAAATTCCATTTTATTTTTGAGCTCTGCTATGTTATAATTTTCAGACACTAGTCCCTTTCTCTTAGCTCCCAATCCATGTGACCACAGGTTGTGGCCAAGTGAGAGACTGATAGGGGCTTACTCGAGAATTTGGCCTATGAATTCAGAAGTTCTCAAGGAATCACAATAGTCTCTCATATTTTTGAACTAACGAACTTATGAAGTAGGGTGGATCAACAGTCCACATCTACCCAACATCCAACGGTTGGCACTCACTATGGAACCTGAGGCATACGAGTTCTGGGACATTGGAGAATTTCACATCCACACATTATGAACCATTAATATCTAAACATTCCCACGTCACCTTTGGTGATGTCATTACGTCACATCACTTACGTTGTGTAATTGTGGGGGAATGCAACAGTGATTTTGGCTAACCCGCCTTTTGTCCTGCAATTCTTCTGACCCTGACACGTAACCCCTCAGTGAAATCATGGTTTGGATTGTGGGAATGCCCTGGAGAATTAACTTTCATGCAACTTGGGTCCCCACAATGCCTCCTAACCGTCAATATTGATGTATGATGATCAATGCTAGTGTGGGTCCTCCAACCTTTAACTTCATTATGTAACCTCAGGGTCCACATAGTACAGCTGTCAAAATTCTAGGTGGGGTTATGTCAAAAGTATAGGAGAGGTCCCCATCACCTCCAGGTGACATGATCATGACTCACCACTTCATCTCTTCAGGCTTTGGAGCTTCCGACTTCGAGAGTTCTCACCTCCACACACATTAATTCTCCCGAATGTCGAAATCTCAAGAAATCCCATCTGCTGACACGTGTCCCTCTTGATGGAAGGTCTAGATTAACTCCAGAAGTTGCGGCTTGAGGAGATTTCTCCCTTCACCAATATGTTTGACCTTTTTAACATTGGATTGATCCAATAGTTGATCACTTCTCCCCGGATCTACGGTGTAGATCCACTTTGAGTCTTTAGAAGTTTGTGCATTAGTACCTCCCACTTCTCACGATCGTCGCACTCAGAATTTATGATCTGTCATGAGATCTATGAATCACCACCACTTGTGCATAGATCCAGCAAACCAAACACCACAAGTTTTGTGATTTCTTTCACTGTGGCCAAATACCACATCTGTCGCAGTTTTATAATATTGCTACTACCTCCTGAGCTTTGTAACGCAGCCAAGGTAACTTCTTAGAACTCAGGAATTTTCTACGATTCAAAGTTGGTTCCTATAGACAAAATTTCCACTTGAAACCTTGGTTCCAATGACCACTTATCTGGCCCGTCCAGGCTCAGTGCTTGAACCTTAGCCCTGAACCTGAGTTTTGTCCATTTCAACAACAATTCACTCTAAAATATTTGTCTCGTTAACAACTAACATGGCCCATCCAAGCTCAGTGTCGAAACCATGGCTCTAATACCAATTTGTAATGTCACCAACCACAAACAGGTCGAGGAACACCACTGCTCTCACAATTCACTTAGATCTGACACCAATTTGTAACATCCCCAGCCACCAATAGGCCGAGAAACACCATTGTGGAACACACACACACACACACACACACACACACACACACACACACACACACACATATATAACATGCATATTTGATGAATTTAAATCAAATAACACAAAGTTACTTCTTCCATACAGACTCAATTAGAATTAATAGTAATTCATACATGTAACAGAATACATGATAACATTCAAGAAGCATAGACATGCATAACATATATAATTAAGCACATAAATGATACTTATCTTTTAACTAGATTAAAACCACCAACTGCGTGCAGACCTTCCACAAACCCCCCATCCTTAGACCATGCTTCTCATCATGCTCAATAGTGGGTCACCCCCAAACTAGGACTAAGCTTCACCCAGGGCAAGGGAATCCTAGACTAGGCTAAGGTCATAGGAAACTGCACAATGAAACTGGAAGGATTCTCTCCAGAAGCCTTCTTATGCCCACTACTCATAGACTCTCATTCCCCACATGTTTGTTCCATCTAGGAATATGTACCTTCACTGTTCAACAGTCCATTGACTGCTCCACTTCCTTTTTCAAGGTCTCGGCAACAGGCTGGATCAGGAATTTGCAAAGCTCCATCGATGGTGCTAGACTCTCTCTAGGAGAAAATCACTTCCCAACAACTCTCTCACCTGGGAAGAGTTTCTTGCAGACCTGACAACCTGCCTCTTCAACCATGGGCCTAAGAACCTGCCTCTTCAACCATAGGTCTGACAACCCACTTTTTCAACCACGGGCCTGACAACTCGCCTCTTCAACCATGCTTCCACTCAGTTATAGTAAAAATGAGGACAACAACAACAGTTCAATTTGATGAATTTAAATAAAAGAACACGGAGTTATTGTTGCCATACAAACTCAATTGGAATTAACAATGATTCATACATGTAACGAAATACATGATAACATTCAAGAATCAAAGACATTCATAACATGTATAATTAAGCATGGAAATGATATTTTTCTTTTAACTAGAGTAAAACCACCAACTATGTGCAGACCTTCCATGAACCTCCCAACCTTATACCACACTACTCATGATGCTCTGCAGTGGGTCACCCCCGAGATGGGACTAAGCTTCATCGAGGGAAATGGAATCCTAGACTAGGCCAAGGTCACAGGAAAATGCATAGTGAAAATGGAAGGATTCTCTCCAGGAGCCTTCTTATGCCCACTACTCATGGACTCTCATTCCCCACATGCCTGTTCCACCTGGGAATATGCACCTTCACCATTCCACAATCCCTCGACTTCTCCACTTCCCTTTTCAAGGTCTCATCAAGAGGTCAAATTAGGAATTCTCAAAGCTCCGTAGCTGGTGTTGGACTCTCTGTAGGAGAAAATCACTTCCCAGTAACTCTCTCACCTAGGGAGAGTTTCTCCCAGGCCTGAAAACATGCCTCTTCAACCATGGGCCTAACAACCTGCCTCTTCAACCACACTTCCACTCAGTTCCAGCAAAAATGAGGACAACAACAATGGTTCAATACAACTCAGGAAAAAGGCAGCAACCCAAAAACGATTAAGGTACGAACTCAATTTCGGAAAGAGTAGATAGACTCAGTTCATAGAATAACACAGGTTGTCTTTCTCTTAGTGAGTGGCTTCTTAGAAGTGTGTGGGTATGCAGAGGTCGATCGCAGAGGCCAAATAGGTTATACAGAGGATGGAAGAATGGGGAGTGAACCCCCAACACAAGCTAAGTCTTTAGTTTTAACTACATGCACGCAGGTCGACAACTGTCTTCCTGGAGCTGCATGCACTCCATTTAGCATTCGTTCCCTTTCCCATATCTCAGGATAATACATATACCTTTAATAAAATTTTGGAACAATAACAAATTATTATTATTCTCTTGGGCTTAAGCCCTTAGACTTAGCTCCTCTTTCCAACCTCTCATCTCCCTCTCCCTTACCCAACCTAGTGGAAGATTAGTCCCCCATCACTCTTTCTTCATGGTCGGTCTACACGTAGCGATGTTTTTATATTAATGATATAAATACTTACATGTGCAAAACAAGATCCTAGCCTTTAATACCTAGGCTCTCCGACCTACTAATACATAAGCCTACTAGCTTATAATTGCTTGGATCACCAGCCTACAAAACATGTTTACAATTCATAATACAACTGGGTCTTGTCCTTGGGATATTGCAGTAGAATCAAATTTTATATTAGCCAAATGGTTAAGGATATTGTACTTAGAAGAGGGAAGAGAAGAAGATACCCCTTGATCACTTGAAGTTCTGAGAGTTTGTGTATCAGGATTTTGAGAAGATGAGCTTGCGATGGAAGAAGTGTGGGGAAGATCAAATTTTCTCTTGGTAGTGTAATATTTATTCTTGCTATTTATTACCGTAACATCCTTTGGTTTGTCCCAATCTAAAACAACGATCATGGTATTGAGACTTTTCCAAAGATCTTATATATAACATTTCTTTTAACTTCATAGGTGTTTTCATCATGATTTTATTCACAG
Source organism: Picea engelmannii (assembly GCA_009831015.1). Taxonomy (NCBI): domain Eukaryota; kingdom Viridiplantae; phylum Streptophyta; class Pinopsida; order Pinales; family Pinaceae; genus Picea; species Picea engelmannii. Next base: position 1,276,052 of record ML776625.1, on the reverse strand, counting down.
AAGTTACATCAACTGTGAGTCATTATGGAATTTGGCTAAAAAGTGGTCTCATTAGTATTTCTAAAAGGCATTGGGGAAGAACAAGAATCCATGGGGGAAGAGGAAGAGGAAATTCCCTTTCGTTCGTAATCTATCATCCTATTATTCATATCTTGCATGAGATGTAGAATTGAAGACATGTTTGTTTGCTTGACCAAGTCTCCTTTAGGAAGACTTTTTCTTTCAAGTTTATATTCATATTCTAAGGAAGTTTGAAGGGTGGAACTGAGATTTTCAATATCCTTTTCTTCAATTCAATGTCGATAAGGAGAAGGTAAAGTATTATAGTAGTGCACGAATGTAGCTTGATTTTGAGGATGGATTAATTCGAGAATTTGATTATATAGATTTTTTAAATGAAGGTTAAAATACTTAGTGGTTTCGCCATATTTATAGGCAATGTTATTGCATTCCCTTAAATCATCAACTGCACTCTTGGGTTGTCCATAAGTGTAATTAAACCAATAGACCAATTCTTCCCAAGTTGAAAGGATTTTGGGTGGGAGATCAAAAAAATATGTTGCATATTTCCCTTCAAGAGAATTGACAAATAAATCCATGCAAGTATCATTGACCTTATCCCCTATGTTATGACAAGAATTAGCAAATGCTACCAGGTATTCATTTGTGGTAATGAAACCATTTCCTGAGAACATAAGTAAATGATCTTTGAATTTAGGTAATGGTTGGGTGGTTGGTGCGAGATTCAAAGGAGAAGACACGTGCCAGGGGGTGGTTGTAGCACCTTCCTCAAATTGGAAAATCCCATATTTCTTAATTACCTTGGAAGTATTGGTACTAGATTGAATAGGGATTTGATGACTATAGATACTACCAATCATAGATGAAGCAGAAAGTTTCGAGGAGGAGGGACCTATGGTGACACTACCACTACTCGAGGACATCATATTGAAGGTGAAAGGTATGGGTGATGAAGATGAACTAGAAGAATCATATAGGGTTCGCCTAAGAGAAATTTGTTGTGTTTGTAAAACAAAATGTATCCTCCCTATTTCAGAAATAGGAGTAACTTTAGGGACAATCCTCTTCTTCTTCGATAAATACAAGAATTAGATGACATGAAACAAAAAATATTAAATAGGTAAGAGGAAAGGTTACTGTTGATTTCTGGGCTGTGTTTTCCTAGATTCCCAATGTTCACGAATATTTATGTTCCTTTCAATCACTTCGCAAGAGTGTTCAAGTTCAACACGAGTACTAGTAGTTTCTAAAATAGTGTTGAATAAAGTCAATGTAATGTTGGTTTGTTCATCAAGACCATTTCCAATATTGGTTTCACTCGCAACAGGTATTTTCATGAAAAAAATTAGTTAAAGACTAATAAAAAATAAATAGAAAAATAAAATACAATCGTGATACAATAAACCAGATATATATATAATATCTCCCCAGTATGGTCGCCAAATAAATGTTTAGGAAAAGGTATGAAGAACCTTACTTAATAATTTTAAGATCTTACTAGGATAAGGCAAGATAGTTGGTAATGATACCCAGAGTTTATAGCCTTCAATTCAAAACAATCTCTCAATCCACAAGTAATATGTAATAGAGACTAAGATTGATTTTATATGTTATATGTAACTATGAAAAAGAAAGAAAGAAAATATATACATTAGTGTGTATAGGAAAAGAGATGAGAATAATAGTAAATATGAACAGTATTATTAAGATACGCATGTGAAACTGAAATCATAAATCTGATTTTTATATTAACTTCATTCTGAGATACAAAGAAGAACTTTCTTTACAAACCCTTGCGAAGGTGGGACCAAAGTCAAACTTATAATTCTTCGATGAGAACCATACAAAAATACTATGAAAACAAAATAAACTGAAGCTAAAGATCTGTATCATTTTTCCATTAAAATGTTGTGATTTGACTCTGCAAAATATTCTTTATCATTCATGAAATATATTCCATACACAAACAAGAACAAACATACTACCAAATATAGATCATACACCTTTAGAAACAAGTTGCTGAAAGATATGATTTAGTTTTGAATCATGTTGCCTTCAATAATACCCTGATTTCATCAAGATGGTTAAGATTTCTAGTAAAATCAGAATGAATGAAGAAAAGAATTATCTCACAAGTATAGAGCATACCTTATATTATAAGTTTCCCTTCTGTTATCTCCTCCCTTGTCTCCTCAATTGATTGATCTTTATTCTTTCTCAATAAGTTATGGTATTTCAACTACTTTTCTTTTATTAAGCTTAATTAGCTTAACTAATTAGATGAAACAAATAACTAATAATATATATAGATAAGGGTCTATTTAAATAATAACTAAATAGGTGGGACCCCTTTTCACTCCAATTTTTATTTCTTTAATAATCATCAAAACATGAAGTATAACACTCAAAATTTTAATTCAAACATTTTTCTTGTGACTCCCATCCTCATATTAATAGTCAAATATTTTAATATAAAAAATAAAAAATGACTATATCCAAAAATAGCATTATCTCCGTGCTGTCCAAATGTGTATTTATTGTCCAAAAAATTTGTCATATCAATAAATAATGTTCTCAAAAGAAAATTAACAACATTAAAAGCCATATTTTCTATGAGAGGCAGTTTGCATCTTTTCACTACTACCCTCTTTCGAACTTTCTATTGTTTTTCCTTTTGTAGCAGCTTTAAGGTGATTGGAAAATTGAGGATGGATTTTGATGATGACATGGGATCAATTATCCTTGAGGTAGATATGGGAGGAAACTTATTCATAGGAATTTTTGGAAGAGTTAGGAGAATTGGCCACTTTTTTCCCTTTATCAACCTCTGGTTTGGGCAAAGAAGTTTTAATCCTTTTCCTTGCATGTGAATACTGGGATGGTGAAGGAATGTGATCATCTTAGGAATTTGTATTAAATGGTGGTGGAGGAGGGGGGAATGGAAATGATACCATAGGCCACCTATTATGATGTGCAGTAGGTTGGTGGATGATCTCTTACCAACCATCATTGGTAGGTAGTTCTGGCTGCATACAAACATGAGGGGGACATGAATACTAAAACAATTTTGGGGTGGATGGAAAGGAGGCCTATGAGGCCTAGGTTTCATAATTCCTTTTCCAACTAGATTGAAAAAACCATCTTGGAAAAGCTTATTTAGTTCTTATGGATCTACATCAACATGTATTCATAACCGTGGCCTTATATGGCCTCTTTGCCAATTGTTTCCTCTACCTCTGTTTACACCTCTGCCATTGTTGCACTTGCTAAAAAAACTCATCCTCAAGCAATATTTCAATTAGAATATGAAAAATTTTAACAACCCATTCGCTAATACTCTACCTAAATAAAATCAATATCTTGGCTCTAGCATTCACAAACAAAAGCATATGCGATCGATCCATTAACACAATTTCATCAAATCCAATTTAATAATTAACTGCAATTGAACAAGGAATAATAGGGTCATTGGGAATATGAGAGGGTTTATAATGAATGAAAAATGGTGGCATGGATGAAAATCAACAACGAATATTGTTCAAGCAACACAGAGTCCTTTTCTTCCAAAAACAATATCTCCATGTCAAAATTTCCAACCCATAATCATTATCCAATCCTTTTTTTTTTTCTTTAAAAATTATATTCAATATAACAAAACAATGGATGGATAAATGTTATTGGAAAGGTGGCAGGCGTATAATGAATTACATATGAGACAATGAATGGGAAAACAAATATTATTGTTCTATTATAAGAAATAAAATTTTATCAACTTTAAAATCAACATTGCCAATATCTATAAAATCATTTGAATATCCATTGTTTTCCATCCAAAAATTTCACCAAATTTGTTTGTGTGATAGAACTCTTTTTAAAATTCACGCACAAGATGAACTACTTGGAAACAATCCTTTTAAACCATGCAATATAAAACTCAAGTGAAATTAATATGATTATACAAAAAGAACAAATTTCATTTCTCCTTTTAAACTATCATAACTTTCTATAGGAGATTGTTTAAAAAAACAATTAGCTCAGTCATAATCACATAGGATGTCCCAAACATTGTGAGAGGAAGAGAAACATATATATATCCTCTTTATGTTATATAATATTCACATCACAACTTCCAATAACAACTGCAGACAAACTAGCATTGAAAACCCCCTGTGACTTTGGTGCTCATTGCTTCCATAACAATTCTTTTAAACTCAAAATCATTCAAACCACCTCATAGGTTAATAACAAACAAGCCATAAATTTTTGGGAGACCTCAGATATTTCCAACTGTTGGGTCAGATATTTGGACAAGACTTTGAAACTAGGTCTATAATATTCATGTGTCCACATTTTCAAACAACAAAACAAGGTTTTTGACTGAGAAATAGGCACAGACCTGAAGGTATGGATGCAAGAACAACCAAATACTTAATTCTCAAAGTGACTGTAACATAATACACAGAGCTCCATCACCTTTTAAAACAATGGAAAGGATAACATGAAATAACTGCGAGACTTCAAAAGTGTTGATATGCAATAAGGATACAACACAATAATCATGAAACTGACTATGGGTCCAATCATTCAACAAAAATTAGAAAATGGATTTTATTTTATTCATTCAGTTGTGTATTGGAAGAGGATAAGAGTCTTGGAGAAATCATATAGGCATAGTGTTTGAAGCATGGTCTGGGGGAAAATAAAAACCCAATTATTTTCCTTCAATAAACAACAGGATAAAGCACACAGGCCACCCACAACATCCAAGATATGGTAAAAAAATAACACTTCACATCCTCGAGGGTGAGGGTGCTACGTAATATTCACAAGACCCAATTCCATATTTTATTTTACAAAGGAAACCATCGGAAATAATCATACGAAATGAATGAAAATGAACACCTTCACCCACAGTTACTTATCAACAACCATATCATAATAATATCACCTTTTCTCTAGGCCCATACAACCACACAATTCAAACAAAACAAAATTCCAAACACTATTTTCAATTTGAAAAATCTTAATTCCAACATGAAGAAACACAATTCAAAATGTGAGTTATACGACCAAAATGCCCACAATAAATCCATTAAAAGCTTCGAAAAATAAACACATTCCACATGAAAAGTACAAGAGCCAACAAAATAATTTTATCTGGAGCAGAGATGACCATCATGAATGGAGGGATGAAAGCCAACATACCTATGAGAAAAATGCAAAAAATATTAAGGGCACAAATAGGTTTTTGGCAATGGTTGAGCACAATTGAGGTGCTTCTTACCTGAGTAGAAAAACGAATGTGAGGAGAAAGTGAAGGTGGTAGCTTCGAGATAGGGTAAGAACGACGTGTAGTAAATGAACGTTGCTTCCCTTATTTTTCATTTAATGCCATCAATCACAGCCAAAAATAGAGATGGGCTAATTTCCAAAAAAACTTGTTCCAATCATAGAATAATGCCATCACATATATAAATGCATAGAACATAAAGTTCCATTTCCAAATTAAAAGTCGAATCGACTTCTAATATGAAATCCATAAAAATAATATCCCATTTAACACTCAACATCAAAATAATATGTCCCACATTCCTTGCTAGTGGAGTATCATATATGTTATCACATGAACTTGTTAGAGTCCTGTCTCTCTCCTTTTCCCCGACCAAATCTTATGTTTTTCCTTTTCAGCTTGTAGTTTTCTCTGTGTTTGCCCTCGATCATTGAGAAACCTTTTGTTTTGTGTAGTCCTGCCAAAGAAGTCTTGACCCTAAGATATTTTGTTTTCTCTAAGGTTAGTCACTTCCCTCTCTACCTCTATCACTGATCCTTTTTCTTTCCCGAGCCCTCAACCAGTCGTCCAAGTATTTACTTACACACGTCGTAGCCATAAGCACAAAGTGCAACACTTAGAGTGGTCTGATATGGAATCGAATCAAGTGAGAGAGAAAGATCAGTTTTTAGCGGTTGGGATTCTGGGTGGAGTTCATATCGACGGTTCATGGGTATTTAGAATCTGAAATTTGCTCGAAGTTTAATTCCAGGGCAAAGGCCCGAGATATAAGGATGGGAAAAGATTTAATTTGGACCCTGCATCTCATTAGGAGAAATCAAAAGTGAATAATAATCATAGGAATCAAAAGTTTAGAATGTGGTTAATGTCGTTCATCAAAGCCTCGAACTCCTGAAACCCTAAATCAGCGTGGGCCATCCGATCCAACAGGACGCGTGACATCGGATCTGAACCATGGAGGAAGTCATTTCGGGAAAGAGAAGTGGGGAAATATGAAATATTCCTGATTTTCGAAATGTTGAAGCCCTGAACTCCCGAAATACTGACATCTATGTGGGTCTTCTGATTCAAAGGGGTGCATTGCACCAGATCCATGAAGTTGTGATTTCGTGACTCATAGGTTTTCTCATGGAGCATGACACAGGTTCACAAAACATGAAATTGCAAAGCGCCCAGGAGTTGGGCCCATGGTCAAAACCCGAGGTTGCATGGAATGATGGAAAGGAGCTGCATCAAAGGCCGAAAGTGCTTGTGTTGGTAACATAAAAGGATCTGTGTGGCTTTGAGATGCCAGGATTTCCTTGAAGAAATTGTGAGGATCACTTGGAACATTCATGGGTGTCAAGCCTAGTCATGATCCCAATGAAAGTAGATAATGGAAATGGGGGAGGTGGTTGAAACCTCATTTCACTCCATAAATGGAAAGCATGGAAAAGTTGGTCATGGAGGAAAACTATCTTCCCAAAGTTCCCTTATCAATGGATTCTCCTGCAAATCCCATACTGATCTGAGTTCATGTCTGACTAAAGGATGCATGTGCAGACTGGCATAAGAAGATACAGATGAAAATCTTTGATTGTAATGGACATGTCACACTCCTGTTGGTGGCAAGTTGTTTTGAGTATAAATAATTAGTTTTGATGTTTTGTTAGGGTTAATGGTTGAGCTAAGCTCCCGTATTGAAATTTTTTAATGAAGCCTCTAGTTCTATGGTTATGTGTGGTAATTTGAGACTTCTTGTTTTCCAACCTTCTTTCCCACCTCTTTTTCCTTTGATACTGAAGGCTCGGGCATGGATCATCCAGTAGAGTTTTTGTGATCATATTGTGATGTATGTTTGATTGCAGTATTGTTACAATGTCTTCAATTTTATGAAGTTTTGGATCCAAGAGGATCTTTCATTTGAAGGGTTTCCTCTTTAGGCTGCTGGAAGACCTAATGTCCATAGTAGGTATTTACTTTTTCTCCTCAAGTTCTACCCACTACTCACCCTTACTACAACTTACTGACTAAAGTTGGATCAAGACCTCATTTACCTGTGCACACTAGCCTAGTTTTTTGAGTTAAAGTGATATTATATTTAGTTTGCATCCATTAGACTCCCCCACTTAAATTTATTCATTTTGATGTAAATACTGATGGGTACTGGGATTACCTCTGCTTCTTTCCAGAGGTGATTTCTAGTGCTAAAATTTATGGTGCCGCTACCAGGGACGAATTGAAGATTTTCCCTGGGATAGAACAACAATGAGATTTTGATTCTGAAGGTGCATCAAATATCAAAACCATTGAATATTGCAACCTGCACCTGGGTAGTCCATTGATGCAAATCCACTTTTTTAGTTGTGGCTTCCAAAGGCAGACACATGAGGTCTACTCCACAACTTCCTTTAGCAACACCTGAAGCTAACCCAAAGAAAGTTATCAGAAGTTGAAAGATCCTCCAGGAAGGTGCTTCAGCTGTTGAACCAGGTATTTCTGATGATTTTCACCATCCTGATATAGAAACTCTAGTAGTTGTTTCTCATTTTCCTATTACACCATATGTTGGAGCTTATAGAAGTTTAAATTTTGGGAGTTTTCCTGTTGATTTCCATTCTCCCAGTTTCACTACTCCTCCTATTAAAGATTTTTCTTTTATAGAGAGGGAAACCTCTTTTCCCTCAATACCTGCATCTTTTTCCTCAAATCCTCTGCTTCTTCCTTTTCCTCCCAGAGGCTCATTTCTAGCCTCCCCTTTCCATGCTACATATACTCCTATTTCTCCTCCAAATATCATCCCTATGGCAGGTGATAATCCCTCTAGGAACATAATGGATTCCATAGTGGCTACAAGATATGCCCCTCTAATATTACCTCATCCAATGAATGTTCTCCCTACTCGATATTACCTGAAATACATGCCCAAATTCACAGGAGAAGAAGACATAATTGTTGAAGAACACTTTGTTGCCTTCTACAGTTATGCAAACAATCTAAATATTGAAAATGAGGATGTGTGGATGTGAGTATTTGTCCAGAGCCTTGATGTTGAGGTTAGGAAATTGTTTATGGGATTGACCACTAGATCTATTGCTAAGATTGAGGATTTAGATGATGTTTTCTTGAGACAATGGGGGGATGAAAAGGAATTTATGTATTCTATCATGGAGTTTGGGTCCCTAAAAAAAAAATAAGGAGAGTCTATTTCTAATTTCTCCAAAAGATTCAACAAAATGTATAACAAGATCCCTGCTGAGATTAATCCCATAGAAGCCTCTACCAAAATTACTTATGCCAATTCTTTTGACCCTGATTTCTGCCTCTTGTTAAGAGAGAGAAGAGCTACTTCTTTGGGTCATATGCAAGATGCATCCCTAGAGGTAGAATTCAATGTATTGGAAGTTGACAAACTCAGGAATAAGGCTTATAGAGATGGAGGAACGGGGAGATCTGAAGATTCGACATCTGGCTCCTCTACATCACACCCTCAAGTAGATGAGTTCACCAAGATGGTGAAATATCTTTCTGTGGATATGGAGAAGATGAAATTTTTAGGGAAGAAGAGTTATAAGATTTCCAAAAATGATGATAACAGAGGAAACTTTAGAAGATTGAGTAATACCCCTCAGATACTCCCAAGAGAGACTAGAAGAAGAGATAGGGATGATCAGAAAATCCAAACCCCTCTCCAAAATAACCTCATTGTAGATGAAGGAGAGGAAGAAGAGCTTGATCTTGAAATCCATTGTCTTGGAGACACCTCCCCATTTCCCCATCTGACCCAATATGCATACGAGGATTCCCACATGGAAAGACAAATAAATGGGTTGAGTAAGGGGGAGAATACCAATAGTACTTCCAATAAATATAGCCTCAGGTCTAAGAAGAAAGAAGGGAAGTCTAACGATCCTGATCGGCCTTCCAGAAAAGAGAATCCTATTAAATACGCAACAAATGACAGCAAGGAGAAGAAAACACAAAACCCCTCACCAGTAGTCAAAAGTCATGTCCCAGAAGTGAGAGAAATTTTGAAGCCCCCCTCCTCTTTAATCTTTGAGCATAAAATTCAAAATATAAGAATCCTTGTTCCCCTTTCAGAGCTAGGAAAACATGAATATTTTAAAAGGTCCCTCTCTAAACTGTTGCAATCTGAACCATTATATCATTCCACAGACTCAATAAACCTTCAAGATGAAAAGCTAGTAGACATTCTAGGTCCTTTGATAGAATATAGATATGATTCATCCCCTCCCTTATATACATATCTGGACATACATGACAAGCTGTTGCATAATTGTTTGATGGATTCATGGGAATCTCACAATCTCATGCCCAAAATGGTCATGGATGAGTTTGGACTAGAAGTCACAAATAACTACCATGACTTATATTCTTTTGACTCTAGGAAAGTGAAATGTCTTGGGATCATCAAGGATCTAGTTGTGACCTTGTTTTATCTACCCATGAAAAGTGTGGTAATGGATATCATGGTAGTTGATGTTCCCCCCAAGTTTGGCATGATTTTGTCAATATCGTGGATAAAAAGACTTGGGGGAACATTGCAGATGGACCTCACATATGCCACCATTCCTATGTTTGGGTGGGAGCATAGAAGACTGTACAGAGAGGCTCAATTGGCCTATATTATTAGTGATGAAGAATACCCCACCAACCATCCTATTTTCACTCTTTATACTGATTTGGGATCTAGATTATTGAAACTCACTGATTCCCTTGATCGCCCTCTTGAAATCAGAAAGCAGTCCCTTACTCTCTGTGAAGATTCTCCTCCGATTACATCTATTTGGAAAATTTTCTTTGATGGAACCTCTTCTAGGGAAGGTATTGGTGTTGGAGTGGTCTTTGTTTCTCCTATTCAAGAAATTATATCTCTGTCCTACAAGTTAGAATTTGAAACTACCAATAATGTGGCAGAATATGAAGCTCTTGTTTTGGGTTTGAGGGATGAAAAAGATATGGGGATTGAAGAGATATCAATTTTTGGGGATGTTGAATTAGTTGTCCATCAGATAAAAATTATTTATCAAGCCAAATACCCTCGTCTTAGAAGTTACAGAAATGAAGTCTAGGATATAGTTGATAGTTTTTTCTTAGATTTCAACATTTCATTTGTTCCAAGAGAAGAGAATGCCATGGCCAATTCTCTGGATTTTTCAGTAAGTAATTTTAGAGTCCCTCTACCACCTAAGCTTAGGTATGATGTAGAAGTGAAATATAGACCCTCTATACCTAAAAATGTTAAGCATTGGAAAGTGTTTGAGGACGATCTCGAAATCAAAAGATTTATGGAGATGGTTGATGAGTTTTTTGCATTGCACATTGATCAAGATCCTAATTCTGAAATAGACCCTCATGTTGATTTTTTTTTGAAAAAAATTGCTAATCACCATATTGTCCATTTGTCCAACAATCATATCCCAAAAGGACTAGTTCCTTTGGAAATACTATTTGATAGAAATCATGTGGCAGTAAAGGGTAAAGTTTCAAACAAGTATGTTGATGTTGTTGAGTGAAATATTGGCATAGAGAAGGATCCAAAATTTGTCAAGTTGTCAAGAAGATTGTCGAGCGAGAAAAGGGTCAATTATGTTGAGTTATTAAGAGAGTTTTCTGATGTGTTTTTTTGGACATATGAAGATCTCATAACATACGACACAAGTGTCATTGAGCATAAGATCTCATTGAAAGAGAAGGACAAGCCATTTAGGAAGAAATTGAGATGAATAAACCTCATGCTTCTGCCTCTTATGGAAAGAGAGGTAAAGAAGTTGTTGGAAACCCAAATCATTGTCCCTTTGAGATATTATGAATGGGTATCCAACTTGGTCCTAGTAAGAAAAAAGAACAGAGAAATCAGACTGTGTGTCAATTTCAAGAGCTTGAACATAAGCTCTAAGAAGGACAATTACCCTTTTCCAAAGATGGAGCACATATTACAGAGGGTAACAGGTGCATCCAATATTTCCATGATTGATGGATTATTTGGCTATAGTCATATTTCTGTCCTACCCGAAGATAGAGAAAACATGACCTTCACCACTCCTTTGGGTACATTTATGTATGCTAAGATGCCCTTCAGGTTGATTAACGCAGGGGAAACCTTCCAACGAGATATGGACATCACCTTCATTGGGGAAAAACATAAATTTGTAGTCATTTACCTAGATGATATCACATTCTTCTCCATATCTGATAGAGAACATCATTATCATCTGAGGAAGTTTTTCTTAAAATGTAGAAAATTTGGCCTCTCTTTAAATCCCAAAAAGTCTCTATTTTCCACGCAGGAGGGAAAATTGTTGGGGCACATAGTATCAAATGAAGGAGTTGGAATTGATTCAAACAGAGTAGAATCTATTCAAACCTTGTCGCTTCCCAGATTCCAAGAAGGAAGTTCAGTCTTTCCTGGGAAAAATTAACTTTCTGAGAAGGTTTGTTTCAATTTTTGTTGAATTGGTGAAGCATATCACAACCATGCTCAGGAATGGGAGTGAGGTGAAATGGGATGCTAAGTCTAGAGATTCCTTCAATCAAATCAATAAGGCATTTACTGAGGCACCTATTTTAATCAGTCCTGATTATTCTAAGGATTTTCTGATTTTTTCCTTTGCTTCATTTGATACAACAGAAGTTGTTTTATTGTAGAAGAACGTTGAAGGGCTAGAGCAACCTATTTCATTTTTCAGCAGAGCACTGATAGACACAGAGGTAAAATATGACATCATGGAGAAACAATCCTTTGCTTTAGTGAAATCCCTTAAGGCTTTCAGAATCTATGTCTTGCATTCAAAGTTTATTGCATTTGTTCCTTCACTTTCTATGAAGGAAATTCTCATTCAGCCTGAAATAGATGAAATAAGAAGCAAGTGGATTGCCTGAATCCTTGAATTTGATTTGGAAATAAAGCCCACCAAATCAGTTAAAGGCCAAGGTTTAGGTAGGCTATTGGCTGAATATAATTGAAAATCTTTGGGGGTTAATTTAATCAACACCTGCTCATAAAATCAACAAGTTGAGTTGTTTCATACAATCCCACAAGTCAGCCCTCCATTGGCAGAATGCATTTGGTACAAAGATATTATATTTTTTCTGCAAGAATTGTGACCTCCAAATGGTATGGGAAAAAGAAAGGAAAGAGCTCTTAAGCTAAAGTAAATTAAATATTTCCCTATTGATTAGGTTTTGTAATGGAAAGATCCCCTAGGAGTTTATTTCAGATGTTTAGATCCACAAGAAGCCCAAAACATTATGTTTGATTTTCATGGAAGCCTATGTGGGGGACATCACATCTGGAGAGCCACAGCCTATAAAATTCTCAGGTCTGTGTATTTCTATCCTACTATATTCACCAATGTCTATGAAAAAGTAAGGGCTTGTGTTAAATGTCAAAAATTCACCGGGAAACAACAACTCAAGTCTTTTCCATTGAAGCATGTGGTAGCTTCAGGGAACTTTCAACAATTGGGTGTGGATTTTATTGGGGAAATTCATCCTGCTTCAAGTGGTTAGCACAGATGGATTTTGACTGCCACTGATTACTTTACCAAGTTGATAGAAGCTATCCCCACAAGGAATGCTTCTCACAGGGTAATCATTGGTTTTCTTAAAGACATTATAGCAAGGTTTGGTTGTCCGAAAAAAGTTGTCATTGATAATGCTGGATCTTTCAAGGTTGAACCATTGATCCAGTTTTGTGAATAGTTTGGAATTTCACTAATTCACTCAACTCCCTATTATCCCCAAGGGAATGGACTGGAAGAGTCCTCTAACAAGAGGCTTGTAAATATTATCAAAATACTATTAGAGGACATCAAGAAACCATGGGATTCAAAGTTCAAATTTGCTCTGTGGGCTAACAAAGTGACAACAAAGAGATCTCTTGGCATATCTCATTTTTAGGTTGTGTATGGAGTTGAGACCACCTTTCCTTCTCATCTCACCTTGCTAGTGGAAAAATTATTCCAATACTACCAAGGAGATCATGATCATATGATCAGAAGGATAGAGCAGCTGGTAGAAGTGCAATAGACTAGAGAGAAGATATTGGACAAAGAAGATGAACATCAACATAAAATCAAACAGGATTTTGACAGGAAAGTAAGAAAGGAGGATTTCCAGCTGGGAGATCTAATACTCAAATGGGATGCACCCAAATAGGACAAGGGTAAGCATGGTAAATTTGAAGCCTTGTGGATTGAGGCCTTCAAAATATCTGAGGTATTTCCAAATAATACTTACAAGTTGCAGAATTTGGAGGGATTTGAATTTTTTGGTGGCCCTGTAAATGGGCATTTTTTGAAGAAGTCTTTTTTTAGGCCGTTAATGGTGTTCCACCAGTGTAAATACTACTCCTATTTTGTTTTGATTTTTATTTTTCATTTTCAATAAGTGGCTCCATAACCCAACAACTAAGGTATTGGAACTACTTGTTCTTGGCAGCTCGCAGGGAGCATACCATCCCCTATGGAGCCAAATGTTATCACATGAACTTGTCTGAGTCCTATGGGTTTGTGGTTTCTATTGGAATATTGGTTGTTGTCATTGACTTAAACCCTAGTTATTGGTTTTGGACTGCAATATTGATGAAGGTATTTGGACATGAAGGACAATGTACATGCAGAAACAAAACGCATGGATGGATAGTATACATCATGTTGTTTTCGGTGGTAGGTGGAACTCCACGTGGATCATCATGGTTGAGGAGAAATAAATTTTTGAAGATGACAAAGTGAATTGAAGAAGGAAGTACATGTAGGCCCTGAAGATAATTAAAGAAAAGAATTACAAAATAAGAAAGTGTCAAGTTGGCCCTAATGTTAAAAGGAAGTGACATAAATGGTATAAATACATATCATTATACATTCATTTTATACACAATTCGAATTTTAGAGGAAATCAGAAGTAAAGAAGGTCTGATTTCAAGGGAGGATGAAGTCTTTTGGTGATGTATTCTAAGGTATGTTATTTACATGTCATCTTACCATTTTCATTATAACCTTTTTTATAGAATGATTTAGATGGTTAAATTTATATGGTATTGACAAGACATATCAAGGTACCTGTTGTAAAATTTTTATCTCTTGATTCGCTATAATTATGGATATACACTTTGTGGAAGATAGGGTTGTTGACCAATCCTGAAGCTAGTCAATAAATGGGTGTTCCAGGTAAAACAGACATAAATTCTTCATAAAGAATCCAAATGAAGTGGGAGCAATTTCATTGGAAATAGTACGAACTATAGTTTCTTGTGTGCTTGTTTTAGAATATTATGTTAAATATTGAGCGCGGGGAATTCTGTACAATTTCACTCTCCTGAATAAACCAGAATTGAACAAGGTCTACCATTCTCTCTATAAATTATTTTTGGGGAGGATTCAAGGAATGAAACTTAGAGAAGTTTTAGAGAATACATTGAGTAATATTATCTACAGGATCAGAGTATTCCATGAATTTAATAATTGTATAAATTGAAGAAGTCTCAGGAAGGATTATTAGGTTCTATGTGATGGTTGGTTGATGGTGATGATTTAATGTAAGTTTTATTATCTCTCATATATTGTTGGGTGGAAGGAAGGGGTAAGGATGGAGGGGTCAATCCTCTCTTGATATTGGAGGGTAGTATATTACTCTTGGAGGTTTATCACTCCCTTTATATTTGAAAGATGTAGATACCTTTGGAATTCATTACTTCCCTTGAACAATAATTATTCATTATTTCTCATATATTGTGCATGGTGTATTGTGGTGTATTGGTGTAACTCTTATACTATTGTTTATTGATCATTGGATATAATTGAATGGTTTAAGTATAAGTTGAATTTTTTTTAAAATTATACTTGATATTGATTCACCCCCTTCTCAGTATCAACAATTGGTTTCAGAGTGGGTTACCTTCAGTACAGTTTAACCACTGGAAGGAAGATCCTAAGAAGAAATAGAAGAAAAAATTCCAAATGGGATTCCACCATTTGATGGAAGCAATTTTGAATACTGGAGTAATAGAATGAAAACTTACTTGAAATATCTTGGGGAATATGTTTAGTTCTCATTTTCTTCAGGATACAATGCTTTGAAGAAACCAAAGACTGCAGCTCAGAAGGAAGCAAAAAGGAACAACAAATTGGCAATAGATACCATCCTGGATGGATTGACAGATTCACTGAAATCCAAGGTGTGATCATTGGCATCATCAAAAGAGATTTGGGACAAGCTACAAGACCTTTATGCAAGGGAAGAAGAAGAAGAAGAAGAAGAAGAAGAAGAAGAAGAAGAAGTTGAAGCAAATTACAACATCTCAGATTTCAAAGAAGCAAATAGAGGTCAGTTATTTTTCTTTAATTGTGAAGGAGTAGGACATGTTGAATTTGAATGTCCTAATCCAAGGATTGAAAGATATGACACTGAAGAAGAAAATTCCAATGAAGAAGAAGAAAATCATGAATAAAATATTATTCAACAAGAATATGAGAATCTTGAAAAATTGAAGCATGTTGAGATTGAAAATAGCAAGCTCAAAGACATGAATAGAAAACTAAGAATTGAATTGGGTAGTTGTGAAAACATAGTTGTAATCTTGAAAAAATAATTAGAATACTTTGAGAAACTAAGAGAAGAAAAAATTTCCTTGAAAACTCTACTTGAAGAAAAAACAAGAATAGGAGAAGTAAGGAATGTCCAAATGATGAATAAAGAAGAAGATTGTGAGAAACTTGAACAAGAAGTTGTCTCGTTGAAGAAGATCTTAATAAACTCTCAAGTTCCAAAAGACTTAACACATATTGGATGCATGGGTGAAACTTCATACAAAGAAGATGCAAATACCAACAAGAAGGTTGAAGAAAGAGCTACACATACAGTTGATGAGAAGTGGACCAGGATACCAGAAATAAGGAATGATTACAAAAGAGATGAATATCCAATAAGAACTCCTACCTTCAGAAATAAAAAAATATTCAATCAGTATGAGGGAAACTACAGAAGAGTAGATCATGAACCCAGATGGACTACAACACAAAGAAGGCCACTTACTCCAAGGCATCAAAATTTAGTTCTCGATCATTGTTATACGTGCAAAAACTCTGGACATAAGGAAATTAATTGCAGAATCAATGAAAGTAACAAATACGTCAGAAACATGAATGGTGTAAATAGAAGATATGGAAATAATCATGGATTTGTCAACTTAAGTTATAATTCATTTTCCCCATTGATGGACAAAAATATTGTATGATACGAATGTAATTATCTTGGTCAGAAAGCACGAGATTGTAGATATATGAGTGAAGATGTCCCTATGCCAACCATAGTATGGAGAAGGAAAGAGATTCCAAACAATGAATATTTTTGAATAGCATTAACCATTAAATAATGTAAAGAATAATATGAATGGTACATAGACAATGGATGTTCTTCACACATGACTGGGGATCAAGACAAATTCATCAGCTTGAAGAGAAAGGGTGGAAATGTTGCTTTTGGAGATGACTCATCTGCAAAACTACTTGGAGAAGGTTTAGTAGAGATTGAAAGAAAATATTTAAAAGAAAAGAATGTCTTATTGGTTTAAGACTTGAAGAATAATCTACTCAATGTTAGTAAAATGTGTCATCAAGGATACACTCTTATGTTTGACTCCTGAAAATGTAAAATCAGATAAAATAACTCAGGAAGATTGGTTGCAACTGGAACAAGAAGACTGAACAACATATACATCCTAGACATGAAGAAGAGAGAGAAGACAGAAGCCACACAAAACAATTCGAAGGAAGAAAAAGTCCCAAAGACCAAAAATAATGATGACGTATTATTGAGTGCCAAATGTTCATGGGGAGCAACCCCAAAGAAGAAGGTCACCTTATGCCATTGAACTTAGGGGGAGAAGCCCTACCCTTTTACATTGATGTAAAAGGGGGAGAGAAATTGGGATCATGATGATAGGGGAGAATGAGTGTTACCATCAATGACAAAGGGGGAGATTGTTGGAAGATTGGTTGTTGTCATTGATGTCAACCCTAGTCATTGGTTTTGGACCACAAGATTGATGAAGGTATTTGGACATGAAGGACAATGTACATGTAGAAACAAAATTCATGGATGGATAGTATAAATCATGTTGTTTTTGGTGGTAGGTGTCACGTCACATGGATCCTCATGGTTTAGGAAAAATGAATTTTTGAAGATGACAAAGTCAATTGAAGAAGGAAGTACATGTAGGACTTGAAAATAATGAAAGAAAATAATTACAAAATAAGAAAGTGTCAGGTCAGCCCTAATGTTAAAAGGAAGTGACATAAATGGTATAAATACATATCATTATACATTCATTTTATACAAAATTCAAATTTCAGAGGAAATTAGAAGTAAAGAAGGAGGGATTTCAAGGGAGGATGAAGTCTTTTGGTGATGTGTTCTAAGGTATGTTATTTACCGGCCAACTTACCGTTTTCGCTATAACTTTTTTTATAGAACGATTTAAATGGTGAAATTTCTATGGTATTGAGAAGACATATGAAGGTACTTATGGTAAAATTTTCATCTCTTGATTCGCTATAATTATGGAGATACACTTTGTGGAATACAGGGTTCTTGACCAGTGTTGAAGCTAGTCAATAAACGGGTGTTCCGGGTAAAACAGTCATAACGTTTTCATAGAGAATTCAAATGAAGTGGGACAAATTTCATTAGAAATATTATAGACTTTAGATTCTTGTGTGGAAGTTTCATAATCTGATGTTAAATATTGAGCGCGACGCATTCTGTACAAGTTCACTCTCCTGAATAAATCAGAATTGAACAAGGTCTACCATTATCTCTATAAATTACTTTTGGGGAGGATTAAAGGAGTGAAAATTGGAGAAGTTTCATAGAATACATTGAGTAATATTATCTACAGGATCAAAGTATTCCATGAATTGAATAATTTCATAAATTGAAGAATTCTTAGTAAGCATTATCAGGTTCTATGTGATGGTTGGTTTATGGAGATGATTTAATGTAAAGTTTTATTATCTCTCATATATTCTTGGGTCGAAGGAAGGGGAAAGGATGCAGAGGCCAACTCTCTCTTGATATTGGAGGATTGTATCTTCCTCTTGGAGGTTTATCCCTCCCTTTATATTTGGAAGCTATAGATACCTTTGGAAGTCATTACTTACCTTGAAAAATAACTATTGATTATTTCTCATATATTGTGCATGGTGTATTGTGGTGTATTGGTGTAACTCTTATACTATTGTTCATTGCTCATTGGATATAATTGAATGGTTTAAGTACCATTTGATTTTTTTTTTTAAATTGTAATTGATATTGATTCACCCCCCTCTCAGTATCAACGGTTTCTACCTAAGTTTGTAATTTTTCCATGTCTCACTCCTTTTCACTGACCAAATCTTAGGTTTTTCCCTTTCGGCTTGTAGTTTTCTCTTTGTTTGCCCTCGATCATTGAGAAAACTTTTTTTTTGTGTAGTCCTACCAGATAATTCTTGGCCCTAAGATTTTATATTTTCTCTAAGGTTAGTCACCTCCCTATCTATCTCTATTACTGATCCTTTTTCTTTCCTGAGCCCTCAACCAGTCGTCAGAGTATTTACTTACAAAGGTCATATCCATAAGCACAAATCATATCACTTATAGCAGTATGATATGGAATTGAATCAATCAAGTGGGCAATATCACTTTTCAGCGGTTGGGATTCCAGGTGGAGTTCAGATCGATGGTTCATGGGTATTCGAAATATGAAAGTTTCCCAAAGTTTAATGTCGGGGCAAAGGCCGAAGATCTAAGGTTGGGAAAATATTTAATCTGGATAGTGGATCATATTAGGAGAAATCAAAAGTGAATAATAATCACAGGAATAGGGAGTTCAGAATGTGGTTAAAGTCATTTTTCAAATCCTTGAACTCCTGAAACCCGAAATCAGCGTGGGCCATCAAATCCAACAGGACGGACGACATCAGATCCGAACCACGAAGGAAGTCATTTTGGGAAAGAGAAGTGGGGAATTGAGAAATATTCTCAAATTCTGAAATGTTGAAGCCCCAAACTCCCAAAATACTGAAATTTATGTGGGTCGTATGATTCAAAGGGGCGCATGGCACCAAATCCCTGAAGTCGCGATTTTGCGACTCAGAGGTTTTCACATGGAGCATGACACAGGTTCGTGAATCTCTCAGGAGTTGGGAATGTGGTCACATCCTGAGGTTGCATGGATTGATGGAAAGGATTTGTGTCAAAGGCCAAAAACACCTGTGTTGGTCACAGAAAAGGATCTGCGTGACTTCGATATGCTAGGATTGACCTGAAGAAATCGTGAGGATCGATTGGAACATTCATGGGTGTCAGGCCTCGTACTGATCTTGATGAAATTAGTTAATGGAAATGGGGAAGGTGGTTGAAACCTCATTTCACTCCATAAATGGAAAGCATGGAAAAGCTAGTTGTGGAGGCAGACTATCAGCCCAAAGTTCCCCTGTCAACGTATTCTCCTGCAAAGCCCATACTAATCTGAGTTCACGTCTCACAGAAGGATGCATGTGCAGACTGACAGAATAATATACAAACACAAAGCTTTTATTGTAATGGTCATCTCACACTCTTAGTGGTGGTGAGTTGTTCTGATTATAAATAATTAGTTTTGATGTTTTTTTATGGTTGATGGTTGAGCTAAGCTCTTGTATTGTAAAGTTTTAGTGAAGCCTTTGGTTCTTTGGCTATGTGTGGTAATTTTATAATTCTTGTTTAATAAAATCCAACCTTCTTTCCCACCTCTTTTTCCTCTGATACTGAAGGCTCAGGCATGGATGATCCAGTCGAGTTGTTGTGATCATATTGTGATGTATGTTTGATTGCAGTATTGTTACAACATCTTTAGTTTCTTGAATTTTTGGATCCAAGAGGATCTTGTATTTGAATCTTTTCCTCTTTAGGTTGCTAGAAGACCTGGTGTCCATAGCAGACCTTTAATTTTTCTCCTCAAGTTCTACCCCCTACTCACCCTTACTACAACTTACTGACTGAAGTTGGATCAAGACCTCATTTACCTTTGCACACCAACCCAATTTTCTGAGTTAAAGCAATAGTATCTTGAGTTTCCATCCATTAGACCCCCCCCCTTAAATTTATCCATTGTGACATAAAAATTGATGGGTATTGGGCTTAACAATATCCAACATAATAAGTATTTTCCCATGCATGCAAATATACCCTGAGTGGTGCATTATTGATATTTGAAACAATATATCAAAACCTAAGGGTAGTAAGAGTGGAATAATATGTTTAATACAATAAACATTTATTTTATTTTGAAATCAAATTTCTATCACCCTTATCATATGTTAGTTGAACATGTGAATAGGTTAGTATTTCCACTCGTATTGTTCGAAACTGTGAATCTTTTTCACAAGGTAATTTAGGATCACAAATAAGAAGAGCACTTTATATCATTTCTTTTATTAAGGGTTCCCACCTATCTGGTATATATATATATATATAATTAATAATGCATTTCAACCTATTTACATGCAGGAATTTTATGTTGCACTCTTTTTAGGCATCAACACGCTGATCTAGGCTCAATGCTCTATCTCTAACTTTAGGGGAGAACTACATTTTTTTAGAGGAAAATATGGAGAATCCTGCCTCTTTCTAAGGGCCATATCTTGGAGATGAGGTTGGTTTGGATAGAATTTTATCCTATGGTACTATCCTATGATCATAACCTAACCTAAAGGAGTCATATCCTAAATTAATCCCCAAATATACTGATGGTTGTTGTTCCTCTCAAGCCTATATATTGAGGGCTTTCCAAGGTGAAACAAACATAGAGAGAGATATCAAACTTATGATCTTAGTATTCATGGATGAGGAGAGCTTGGAGGAGTTGCATCTAACATCATTCATGGTCTATAATTTTTCTTGGTTCTCATTTAATATACTTGTCCATTGTTCCTTCGATCTTTGTAGATGAATTTGTTTGATATAATCTTGTATAGTAGGAGTAATGTAACACCCATTCATAGGATGCTAAGCAATTAACTATTTATTTAAATACTTACACATTAACAACTTTGTTTTAGCATTATTTCATTGATTTCTATTTACACATTTCTTCTATATCTTCTCAATGATAAATCTAATAACATGATGAAATAAGTAGTAGGCTAACTTTAAGATTTAAGAACTTAAAACATAAGTATACTCAAAATATCAATAACAAAATATCACTGAAAAATACCTCCTCCTTAGCTTGTCGAAGCTCACCGATTGTACTGTAGTCCTGGGCGCTTCCAAGTATTCTTTTCTCGCTTGCCCAGAGTGAACCAACAGAATCCTCCCTGCCAACTCGGAGCCTAGCTGGCTTCCTAGCTCCAAGAAACCTTTCGATTTCTTGGCCCTCCATGCTCGTGACTCCAAGAAAAGCAAAGCACAAATGCTCAAAGAAAACTATCACAAGAATCATCTCTTCCAAGAATGTCACCACCCCTCATCATGCTCAAACCTCCTCCCCCTCCTTATACTTCTTCTCCCTATTTATCAAGTTTCCATACACACTTCCCCAAGTCTCCTCAACCACCTCATAATTATCCATCCACCTCCCTTATCTAGATATTTTGGGAAAATATTAAAATAAAACTAAACATAAATGACTTGTATTAAACAACAATAAATAAAATAAAAAGTCTTTATTCTCATCCTAGATAATAAATGTTATTTGATAAATTTCTCCAAAATGTACATAACACTCCACCATGCTCATTTAATTCATCACACCCACCTATCTATCAAAGTCAAGAAGTATTTAATGCTTCTAGATATCTGTATGCAATATAATTTACATATTCAATAAACATTCAATTAAATAGTTAATAACTTACTTTAATAATTAATACATTAATTACTTATACTAGTCTACATGGATAGGGTATGTGTGCGTAGCTAGCGGACACATATCTCATGCATGTACTAATGATAAACAATCATTGCTTCTAGTGCATAGTTCCTATATGATCACTAAGACATGTAGGACAACAGATCAAGTAATGCATCATTTAATAATCTTA
>ML776625.1:1238982-1249807 GCA_009831015.1 Picea engelmannii | reverse complement strand
TATATATATATATATAAATTCTTATTATATATAAAATTTTGTTAATATCATACTTCTCATATACTATTATTACCATTATAATATATTATTATTATTACCACTATACTCCATTTGTTTAATACTACACTTTTCATTATATACTTCATACTCTTATCTTAAGATTAAATAGCCACCATTGCTCTATTATATACATTATTATTATAATCACTACTTTAGTCCATGTATCTATTCTATATCCTAACTATCTTTATTATACAAAATGAATGAGGACACATGGCCTACATGACACGACTTTGCATGTGGCCCACGCGCCTCTCTCTTGTCTATGCCACGTTCACAATGGTAATCATGGCTTATTTTGGTCAAATCACCAACAGTAGTGAAGAAGTGATGGAATGATAATGGGGCTTCGTTGATTATCATCCTGCGTCTTTATTAACAGGATAGACATCTTGGGTGGAGGAATATAGAGGATGGTAGATAAATGGATTGGCGGATGGATGAGAACAAAGTTATTACACTCTGGCCAAGTTGCCTGGCAATGAGCTCATGGGATGCATTTCTCCTTAATGAGAACAAATGGTAAGCAAGGGTGATAGGTGATTGATGGATCTAACTTCTCGCCCTTAATCCCACGTTTAACATTTCCCACTAGACCCACGCATTCATCCAAAAACAAATACGTCCTAGCTAATATTTATTTATTTATTTACAAATTCAAAACAGAGATCTTCACAAATTAGATAATTTATTGACTAATTCAATGAAAAGCTACATTATATATCATAAATTTCATCATTCATTTATATCATAAATTTCATCATTCATTGAAATTTATTGAGGAAATTCTAAAAAGATCTTCTACAAAGATTTTCCACAACTAGCAACTACTCTCTCTCTCTCTATATATATATAGCTATGACAGTAAGTAAATCTAGTTTATTGTAGCATTGGGAAGAAAAATCTGTGCCTTAAGGAGGAAACAAATTAATATTCATAGAGATTTAAAGATTTGGGTTGAGAGACGTGTTGAGGTTTGCATTGAGAGACGTGTTGAGGTGTGGTCCATGACAGAACTAGGCATATTGGTGGGTAATTAAATGAACATTAAACATGTAGATGAGAATTATTGTTTCGGGTGGTGAGGTTTCAGATTTCCCGGGGGACGTAATCAACACCGTCTGACAGCAGCCGTGTATGGGAAAATGGCCACTGTCTATTTGTAAAGGAGTTCAGACCAGACAGCTAATCATAGGGGAAAGAGAAGGATCCACCTGCAAGCTCTATAGTTACTGCAAGAAGTTGAAATAGCTACTAGATCAGATGAGAAGTGGTCTTCAGATTCATCATGTTGGTTTTTTAGGGTTATCAGGTCCGTGATGACCATCCATGGTGAGGCTTGGAGTTTTTAGTGGAGAGTTTAGTGTGTATTTATCATTTTTTTCTTTTTGGAAACGCAAAAGTAAGGCCGAGAAGGTATTCAGAGAATTAATAATGCATGCAATAGGGAAACCGTGGGCTTGTAGAAGGGAAGGAGCCTCCAGAGTTTTGATCGCAGGTTGTTTAGTGTTTTTTTGGGTTGTTGGTATAGTTTCTTCATTGTCTGCTACTGGAAATTCTCTGCTAGAGTTTAAGAGGTCCGTCACGAGTGACCCTCTCCGTGTTTTTCTGAATTGGAATGAGAGCGATGAGGATCCCTGCTCCTGGACTGGGGTTGTCTGTAATTTGTCCTCGCACCGAGTGGTGATGCTCAACATAAAGGGGCAATCCAATTTCGGATCTGCAAGCTTGTTTTCGCCGGAGTATGGTTTGGGTGAAGGAAGTAAAGGGGCGGTGTTCTAGGTTTTTGGGGAGTGCTTAGAAGCGTTTTCTTGCCAGAGTGCTACTTCTAGAATCGAATTCTGTGAGGAATGATTCAATGGGTTCTTCTATGATTTTCCTACGGAATGGAAGTGTGGTGAATTATTGGGAAGGATATAATGGCCAGGACCACGTTGTGTGCAAGCTTGTTGGTACACTTTCTCCTTCTATTGGTCATCTCAGTGAATTGTGTGTTATGTCGCTGCCTTTCAACGCCCTTTCCGGCGATGTTCCTTCAGAAACAGGGACACCACAACAAGCAGTGGCCTATGGCAGTCTACACCAATACAATATCATACAGTCAATGAAAATCCTATTTCAAGTGAACCTCATTTGAGATGGATGAGTTGGTCTAAGGCACCAGATTAAGGTTCTGATGTTTGTATGAGAGTTTGGCCCTTTCTTTTGTTTTCCTGCAATGTATAGGGTTCAAATCCATAGGTTTGATGGATACAATGCTGAGTTTTGTGCGAGAA
The DNA here is from genome assembly GCA_009831015.1 of Picea engelmannii. Taxonomy (NCBI): domain Eukaryota; kingdom Viridiplantae; phylum Streptophyta; class Pinopsida; order Pinales; family Pinaceae; genus Picea; species Picea engelmannii. Next base: position 1,247,471 of record ML776625.1, on the reverse strand, counting down.
AATTGAATCATGCATCACCAGTTGATTTTCTTAAATCTATCTCATTTGTGAATTATTCACCAGTAGCCAATCCCTCCATTGTTCTACATGTGCTTACTGAATGTAATTTGGATCCACAAGACCTTGCCAGGCTAGAGGCATCATATTGGTTCTTTTCTAGCGGCTTCATATCGGTTCTTTAGACAACTAGCTAACTTTTCCCTCGACTTTAATCTATCTATAACTGAACTTGCAGCATTGGACATGTGCCAAAGAAGAGCTATATTCAAGCCCATGACACAATCAGAGAGAGAAACTCTAAAAGAACGATGTGGAGTTTATTGGAAGTTGGTATTGTGGTTCTTGATGGCAAGGGAAACATGCTACAGGCGTGAAAAGTGAAAGCCATAGCTGGTCCTGGTCATAGTGTCGTCGTACCCAAGTCTGGTGCAGTTTATACATTTGGTTCTAACAACCCTGGACAGCTTGGCCATGGGACATCAGAAGAAGAATGGCATCCAAGACTGATCAGATCTATTCAGGGGATTCGTATTATCCAGGCAACTACACGAGAAGGGTGTACAAGGCTTATCAATGATATAGGACAAGTTTATGCATTTGGGAAAGACTGTTTTGGTGACATAGAGTATGGGATTGAAGGCTCTAGGACTGCCACTACTCCACAGTTGGTGGGGTATTTGAAGGGAATTTTTGTAGTTCAAGAAGTCATTAGTCAGTATATTCGGTTGGTTGTGGCTTAGGAGGCAAGATCCGACATGGTTCTTAGAACAGAGGAAAATATTCCCGGATGATTGAACCATTTAAACATTTGAAGCTAGAACTCGTTGTGATAGCGGCCGGTGCATCTGAGGACAAAACGATCCTTAATTTAGCATAGCCATGTAGAAGCATGCAGGACACTTCTTTTGGGCACACAAGGGTAGTTTATGTAATACATGTCATGCATTAAGCGTTTTACTTAGCAGAGAAAATATGATATTCGATCATTCTTGGTCATTTCATTTTTCTTTTATTTTTTTTACAAGAACAGGTATGGATTTCTATTAGAGTTTGGCCAAAATGACTTTCACCGATTACATTAGATCGGGCATAGCCCTTAAAATTTCTTCTACTAACTAAACATAGGCCTCAAGATTCAGGAATCCATAGATTTTACTCGAGACTATTGAGTCTATCTCCGTTATTTTCCCTATCTTAAATAGACATACAAACTGGTCCAGTAAAATGCAGAAAAACATAGCAAAAATTATGGTATGGAGTCCCACTCCTCCCTCCCTTCTTTCAAGAGGAAGCCTGTGGGAAGTGGAACTGCCCTGTTGGCTTCCAAATTAGCCTCCTTATTGTTTTCCCTCAGAACATGAAGAAAGGATGCGGTCCGGAGAGATTTCACCAGGATTCTAATTCTTGAAAGTACTCTTGCCAATCTGATATCTGCTGGAAAGGATTCCTCCACTAAGACTTTGATAATGGACTGAGAGTCTCCAATGATACTGAAATCTGAAATACCATTAGCCTTTGCTTGCTTGAGACCTTGCGGAAGTGCCAAGGCCTCAGCTTGCATGCTAGTAGACTGCCCTAATCCCCAAGCGAACTTTGACACAATTATGCCCTCTTTATGTTTTATAATTCCTCTTGCCCCAGCCAATCTGGGGTTTCCTTTCGCTGCCCCATCGAAAAACAAGGAGTATCTGGATTTCCTGAGGAGCAGATCAGAGAGGTCATTCTCCTTTCCTCTAAATTGCCACTCTTTAAAAATCTTGTGTTGTCTTATGTCGCCAGAGAAATGGAGATTCAACGAGGCACCCCATTCTAAATCTTGTTGTCTTAGATTCAAGTCCGGCAAATGTTCCCCCAGACTTTCTTTCCAAAGACTTTTTATTTTAATGATGATGAACTGCGAATTTAATCTTGCATCTCTGAAAACTCTTATGTTACGCTCAAGCCAAATTTGCCAGCAAACAAATTTCGGCAAGGAGAGCCATGCAGCTTTAAACTTTTCATTCTTTGGGAGCGTTTCTGGGTATAGATTTCGCCAATTTGCAAACAGATCTGTGATAGACATGGGTAAGATAAATTCGGTTTTCCAATAGCTCAAAAGGCCTTGCCAGATTTCTCTTGAGAATTTGTAGTCTAAAATGATGTGTTGGGCGTTCTCCTCACTGTCACATCATAGATGGAAGTGAGAGGGACCTTGGAACCCTTTCTTCTTCAATATGTCAGCTATTAAAATCCCTCTGTGACATAACAGCCAACAGAATCAGTCAACCTTTGGCATGGATTTGGAATTCTAGAGCCCTTTCCAAACAGCAGGATCAGAAGGGATGTGAGGGCGAACTTGGAGGATTTTATATCCCTGCGCAACTGTGTACAGTCCTGGGGTGGCTCCCCAACCGTGTGCATCCTTCTTTCCCATACATAGAGGCGCCTTACCATTTAGCAGAGAAAGGAGAAGATCACGAGCGTGAGTCAGCTCTGGAGGAATGGGGGGAAGTCTCCAACGCAGCCAAGTACTGCCTGCCCACTCGGAGATGTCCCAAATATTTATGTAGCCTACATTTTGCATCCACAAATGAAGCGCGTGCAGAGAGAAGTGAGACGATAGGGGAGGATACATCATGATGCAGTCATCCCATATCCTAATTTCTTTGTCGTTGCCTGGAATCCAATATGCTTTGTCTCTGATCAAAGGGGTTGCTTTGTGGGAAAGTTTGATCAGATGTGAGCCTGTAGTGGGAAGAGAGGTGTCCAGGCATCTCTTCCTCTTCCCCCTAAAGTATTTCCTCCATAGAGCTCTTTGCGCCCAACCTGGGTGTGGTCCAATGATCCTCTAGAATATCTTGGCTCCCATGCCTATGTTTTGGAGGCTGAGATCTTTGAAGTTGAGGCCTCCTTCAATCTGAGGCTTGCAAATTTTCTCCCAACTTACAAAGGGGATTTTCCTGTCATTGTGATTGCCCCCTTTCCAGAAGAACTTATGAATGAAGGCTTCCATTTTTTTGATTATGCCTGCAGGTGCAAGAAAAACAAAGAATTGAAAGATGGGGAGGCTACTGAGAACAGATTTGATGAGGACAGTTTTGTCGGCCAGGTTTAACCAAGAGAAACCCCAGGCTTGAATTTTGGCCTTAAATTTGTCCAATAGAGGAATCCAGTCTCTGCTGTAAGCCAGTTTACAGAAGACGGGAAGGCCCAAATAAGTAAAAGAGGACCATCAAAGGGAGGCAGAAAAACCAAGGATTCGGGAGATGGCAGAGAGGGTGGAGGCAGAGATATTCCAGCAAAAAATTTTACATTTACCTTTGTTTAAACAGTTGCCTATACCTTCACTGTAGTCGTCCAATACCTCCTTAAATATTAAAGCATATCTGGCAGAGGCAACCCCTAACAAGAGGGTATCATCCGCAAATAGTGTGTGATTTACACTTTTAACCCCTCTGGCTATATTGAGCCCCAATATCTCTTGGTCGATCAATTTTTGATCAAGGTAGAAACTCAGGACAGAAACATGGAGGATGAAGAGAAGCGGAGAGAGGGGGAAACCCTACCTAATCCCTCTTGAAGCTTTAAAAAATCCAGCTACTCTCCCATTTACCAAGGAGGCGATCCACGGATCGACAATACAAGCACAGATCCAATTTAGAAAGCCCATTCCAAAGCCAAATTTTTTCAAAACATCCCAAAGAAAGCTAAGTCTGACCCGATCAAAGGCATTTGCTAAATCAAGTTTAATTACCATACCTTTCTCATTGCAAATATGGCTTGAGTGAATTGCCTCTTGCACGAGAATGAAATTGTCAGCAAGTTGTCTCCCCTGAAAAAAACCGCCTTGGTTCTCCGGGATGATGACTGGGAGGATACCTTTCAGCCTATTGGCAATTACCTTTGCGATTAATTTATATCCAATATTACAAAGAGAGATAGACCGGAACCGATTAAAATCTTTAGCACCCTTTTCCTTGGGAATGAGGGCGAGAAAAGCTGAGTTGGTGCTGCCCCCTATTTTCTGACAATTTTGGGATTTCAAAATCATTTTGTAGAGGTATTTCTCTACAATCTGCCAACAAGTTTGGAGGAATATTGCAGTGAAGCCATCCGGGCCTGGGGCTTTGTCTGGCTCCATGTCGGAGAGAGCCTCTTTTATTTCCTGTATAGAGATCTTTGCTTCCAACTGTTGATTCATTATAGGGGAGATCCTAGGGGGAACCGCCTCCAAAAATTTTGAGTTTGGGTCGTCACACCCTCTTCTCTGTACTGGTTTTGAAAGTGGTTGAAAGTTGCTCTCTTTATGCTCTCAAAGTCTGTGTGTCGAGTTGCCATCCTTGATTTCTGCAATAGAGTTGAAGCTCTTTCTGGCTTGAGCTTGTTTGTGGAAGAAGGCAGTGTTTCTGTCTCCTTCTTTAAGCCATAAACTCCTAGAATTTTGCCTCCAATGCTCTTCCTCCAAGAGGCAAGCTTTATGAAAGCATTGTTGAAGCTCAGCTTCCTTATCCAATACTTATTTAGTGATTTCAACATCTTTTCTTTGGGCATGATGTTGGGCAAGAATGTCTTGGGCCTACCTTCTCTCTTTTGAAGTGGAGGGAAGAGATTTGGCCCAAGATTTAAGAGCATCTTTCAGTCCTCTAAGTTTTTCCTCCCAAATGAAGAAAGGTGACCCTTTCACTGGCGTTTTCCAACTGTCCTGAACCAGATTCAGAAAATCAGGTTCCTTCACCCAAAGAGGATTGAACCTGAAGGGAATGGGGACAATATCATTGTGGCCCAACATCTCAAGCATAATGGGCTGATGATCAGAAACACTGCAAGGGAGAATATGCAATCTAAATTCTAAGCCCAACAAAAGGAAGGAACTCTGCACCAAGCATCTGTCAAGTCTAGCAGCAATGTGACCAGGGCCTATTCTTTTATTGGACTAGGTGTACTTACCATTTTCTAGAGGGATATCTAGAAGATCCTAGTACTGCATGAGGTCTTCCACCCACTCCCTTGCAGGGTCTCTTATGATTGTGCCTCCTCGCTTTTCCTCCATGCGCAAGGTCAGATTTAGATCACCTGCAACAATGATGTTTTCTAAGTTTTCTGACTCCGACAGATGCCTAATGGAGTCCCAACACTCCCTTTTCTCCCCTATATTTGTTGGAACATAGACATTGAAAAGATTAAGTCCCTCCCTCGATTCCAAAGGTTGGAGCTTCAAAAACAGCCAATTGGTGTTGTGCAGCTCGGAGACCAACCTGAACTTGAGAGGATTCCAAAGAGAGCCCAGACCCCCAGAGGCTCCCCGTGCTAAAACTTCTTGACCTCTACTTCCTTTACATAATTTTTTACTGATTTGGAGAAACTCATTGTCCTCCATTTTGGTCTCCTGAATCAGAAAAATGTCTGGGGCTTCTCTTCTTAAAAGGCTTCTCGTTGCTTCTTCTTTCACTTTTCTCCCCATTCCTCTACAGTTCCAGGAGACAATCTTCATCATTTTTTTTTATGGTGGGGGGCTCCCTTGGAGCCTTGCACTTGATTTCTAGGCATCTTCGTATTTTTGTCAAGGAGCTTCTCCAGAGTGGGCTGACTACCCTGAAGCTTATTTTTATAAGTTTCTTGGACTCTCTTTTCTCTGGCAGATTTGCGGCCCCTTGCAGATCTTCTAATCGTTGTCTGTGTCTCTCCTATTTCTCCATCCTCCTCAGACTCCTCCGAGTCTTGCTCCTCCTCAGAGGCTTCTGGTTTCTTATCCTTATTTCTTGCCGTGTCACTTTCTTCAGGACTTGTTCCTGCTGAAGTCATTTTCTCTGAGGGTTTGTCCTGTCTAGCTTCTTCCCGAAGAGTCTCTTCTGAAGAGCTTAAGAGCTCATACCTATTTCCTTGACTTTTTGGAGGAGGATCATTCTGGGTGGAGGCACGCTGAGAGCCTTGAGCCCCAATCTTCTTGTGAGTTGTCTTTGACCTCTTGACTTGGTTCCAACCATCTTCCTTTCCTTTCTCTGTTTCCCCTTTGTTCGGACACCCTCTTGCAAAGTGGCCATAGACGCGACATTTACGGCATTTGAAAGGGAGTTGCTCGTAGTCCAGCACTTGCACATGCGTCCAACTGCCAACCTTTATTTTTATGGCCTCCGAAAGTCCCACCTCTAAGTCCACCTTGACACAGATTCAGGTGCAATCATACTGATCGTTGTTGCTTTCTCTATCAATAAACTTTCCCAAGGCATCTCCAATGTGCTTGAGGGAATCCCAGTTCCAGCAGTCCACAAGAAGATTAGGGAGTTGAACCCAGACAGGGACTGTTGTTGTGACATCCACGGTTGGGTCGAAGTCAGGGGTCCATTTGTTGAGGTAGAGGCCCTGAGGTCCCATGAAATAGGGCCCATTCCTGAAGATCAAGTCTTTGTCCTCCTTTGTGTTGAACTCGAACAGGAGGTAGCCTCTACCCAGAAAATATGAGGTGACTTTGTTCTTGATCAGCGGAATCCAATTCCTAACGACCTAGTTTTCTATCGATTTTGGCGAGGACCAAAGGCCCATGAATTGACCCACCAGGGCCCGATCTGCCAGGGACAAGGCGACCTGGATCGGACCCTCAGGGGGGAGGTTTACCTCAAGAACATCGTCGAACTTTTTGACGAACTTAGTGGCTTCGGGTTTCTTATTTTTGGGCAAGGAAGCTAGCAGGGAGGAGAAGGCAGCTTCAGCGTCTGGGGGCGGAGCATGCGAGGGCCCGAGGGGTGGGTCTTGGGCCTCCATGGCAGCTTCGACCTTACAATTATCCCTTCACTCTATCATAACTCATCTTCTTGCTAAAGAATGATGCCCACAAAACCTGACACGAATTTCCCACTCACCCTTCAGAGGATAACTTGGCCTCTCCCAGCAAACCCTTTTCCAGTGCTCAATGTTACACATTGGAAAATGGGATGATTATAGCATGCATGCAAGCGAATATGCATGCAACTAATCCCAACGTTCACTGCTCTCCTCTTCACCAGTGATCCGCCTCCACAGCAGCACAAGATAAGCGTGCGCCTCTCTTTTTGGAAAACAACCTTCTAGAATGTGTATAACGATCTCATTCACACACCCCTCTCTAGCGATCTGCGGCCTCAGTTCGGCACTTCTCGGACTGTGGAGGTAGTTCGCTCCCCAAAGGAAAGCAGCCTGCGAGAATGTGCTTCCGGGAAGTCGCGTAAGGGTGAGTAATAGAGGTTCGCACCCTACCATAGGAGGGGCCTGGGAACCTATATAGTTTTTGCACCTACACTCTCGGCTTCTTCAAACCCTTGCCAGGCAGCGTAGGGTTTCCCCTAAAATATCATCCATTCTCGGTCATTTCATTACTCCCAGTTTTTTGTTTTTTTTTTTTTAAATGTACATGACATTTAAAGCGACATTATTTGCTTACTAATTTCATTTAGAAAGCAAAGGTTGTATATTATTTATTAGTTCGACATATTTATATATGCACACACAAGTTGCAAAGGTGAAATTTTTTTATTGAAAACTTGTTGATTAACTTCCAAATGTCTAGTTCCCTGTTTACAAATTTTGAAAAATTTCTGGCGGTCCAAATTTTGCAGAAACATTTTTAACGTCATTCTTAACATCAATTTGTTAACTTCCATCTGATTAAGGAAACTTATGGTATATGTGATTGTATCTGTCTCAATTTCATGATTCATTATATGATTTAGATTGAGAAAAAAAAAGGCTCTACTCTTTTATTGCATAAAAGTACATTTTACGGTATATACACATGATATACATATCTATTGTAACAACCCAAATTATATTGTAAATGAAAAAGACAAAATCCCAATGTTGTGGGTGGTCAAGCCCAGGTTTCAGTTTTGAAACCGGGCTCTAATACCAAATGTAACACCCATTCACAGGATGCTAAGCAATTAACTATTTATTTAAATACTTACACATTAACAACTTTGTTTTAGCATTATTTCATTGATTTTTATTTACACATTTCTTCTACATCTTCTCAATGATAAATCTAATAACATGATGAAATAAGTAGTAGGATAACTTTAAGATTTAAGAACTTAAAACATAATTATACTCAAAATATCAATAACAAAATATCACTGAAAAGTACCTCCTCCTAAGCTTGTTGAAGCTCATCGGTTGTACTGTAGTCCTGGGCGCTTCCAAGTATTCTTTTCTCGCTTGTCCAGAGTGAAACAATGAAATCCTCCCTGCCAACTAGGAGCCTAGCCGGCTTCCTAGCTCCAAGAAACCTTTCGGTTTCTTGTCCCTCCGTGCCCGTGACTCCAAGAACAGCAAAGCACAAATGCTCAAAGAAAACTATCACAAGAATCATCTCTTCCAAGAATGTCACCACCCCTAATCATGCTCAAACCTCCTCCCCCTCCTTCTACTTCTTCTCCCTATTTATCAAGTTTCCATACACACTTCCCCAAGTCTCCTCAACCACCTCATCATTATCCATCCACCTCCCTTATCTAGATATTTTGGGAAAATATTAAAAT
>ML776625.1:1228361-1238366 GCA_009831015.1 Picea engelmannii | reverse complement strand
AACATCGAAGCATCCTTCCTTCCTAACCTACTTCCATCTTCCATCCTATCCTTTCCTCTGTTGGACTAAGCTGGAGCGTCAACTATATTGACCTAACTCTAGATAGAACCCATAAGAGGAAGTGTCATACATCTCGACCAAGCATCCCCAACAGGCAACTACAAGTCGTCATCACACGTCTAGGGGAGCATGACTTCACACAGCCCTCCCACGACTCTAAGTTTCGGAGGATAAACCGTGGGAAGTACCTCCACCCCTCGTCATAGAACTAGGGTCAACACCCTATATCGAGCCATACTGTGCAACTACTCTTCTTGGAGTCACGTCATCAAACATCCACTCTGGGTAATTTGTGCATCCTGTCAAAACCACACTTACCATAGATCATAGTAATATTTTGAATCATAAATTAAAGAGTAAGTACAACTTATAGCATAAAGTATATTCATGATGTCTACGACATCCCAGTTACCTCAATACTATAGTCATTTGGTTATCACATAGCTCATCATCCTGTAGGTTAGTTCACCAATAACACATATTGATGCAGATACATCACAAACTTATATAAGAATCCATATTTGCATCGACGTTCAATTAAGAAATGTATTCCTATTTACATCATGCATTGCACCTATTATACATTCACAACGTAACTTGAATTGGTATACATGTACCAAACTTACCCCTTTTAATTTTCATGTTCAAATAATCAAATAACTATCTTTGTCATGAGCATATATCATGTAACATACAAATAGGTCTAGAGGTACACATCTCATTGTCTAACCAAGTCTAATTGACTCCAAACAAATGATAAACTTTGAATTATTAAGATTAGTAAACAACAATGTTCTAACTACCTAAGGTGAGAATATGGGGCATTACAAGTAATTTGTTTCTCTTTGATTCCTATTGTAGGTATCAAGTTGCACTAAGGATTTTGGATATCAAAGATTGGATTGGAAGAAACAAGGAAAAACTTTGAAACAAAGTGCATCACACTCTTTCTCATTCTATCTTTCACATTGATCAAACTAAATTCAAAGGGATGTTAGTGTCCATTTGTAGTGTTTTTGTCTTGGTATAGGGGTTTGTAATCTAAGGTAAAGTTCACTTGTCTGTAGGGAAATATTTCTGTAATGATGGGTTCCTCATTGGACCTTCAGTTTCGGTGTGTTTCTTTTGGAGGAATATTGCCTTGGTCAAGGGATTTGTAGAACTTTTCAGAGGAGGTCATATTCAGTTTTTGCATGTGATGGGACAGTTTCAAGGAAACTATGATAAGGGCCATCCCCATGGGTTAGTTATAGGGTGCCCCACGAGGCCCCACTAGACATATTTCCTTGTCTCATGCGGACCTTTGTGATATTAGTTGTATATTTTTTTATTTATAGGTGGGTGAATTACTATAGTATGTGTTTGAGGAGTAGATTGTTTCCACACCCGAGAGGGTTATATAGTCCATGGGAGGACAAATCATCTTCTTCATGAGATTTTGGCATCACTCCTAGGTTTTAATAACTATTAGTACATATTGCAACTACATTGCATCCATTAGATTTGTGTGTTAGGATGGTTTTAGAAGATGTTGTTACAACCAATAAGGATCTTTTTATTGTTGTGATTTGGATATCCAAACCATAATAATATTCCATGTTTATCATCCATATTCTCTGTGTAATGGGTGCATGCAACATATTTGACAATATTCATGACCTTGATACATATGCAAATTGTTTATAAGAATTTCCATCATCCTTAATGCAAAGTTTATGAAAAAATCACATAAAGAGAAACAACATTTTGGACAACAAACATAATATCTCCATCCATCCTAGTTGGGTACATTAAAGCAGCATTAGAGCTGGTGATCTTGCCATCCTATGTGTGAAGGTGATCTTACCATCCTATGTGTGAATTCCATGGATGAGGGTTTATTAAGTGTTTGATTAAACCAAATCCATAAACTACCAAATCACTACAAATCTATAACAACCATGTTGAAGTTGCTTCAGAAGGTTAATATTGAATTTCTCGATGAGGTTTTGAGTAAACTGGAGGAAAATAAATGCTTCCATGAATAATGAAAGTATCTAAAATTGAATGAAGGGGTGTGTGCAGCTTTATCCTTCAAAATTTATTACACACTCGTGCACAAAATTTGTCCCAAGGATTTTGATGAGGATTATTTTAAAAACATAGGACGGGAGGGAAAGAAGGATGAGATGAAGGATAGGTGGAAGAGAATGCATATATCCATGAGGAGGATGTGTGCATAAAGGAAGAACAAACAATATCCTATGAGACATCATAATGACTAATTGATGAGGTTAGTGACACTAGTTTGTCATATGGGTATACCTCTGATGAATCAACAAAATATGAGGATGCAACATCTAATAATGACCATATGTTCCAATCAACTAATGTTGAGGATCCAACATCTTTCATTATGTATGATGCTTGTGATGAGGGTAATTAAATCATGATAAAACCTACACATGATGGGGATTCAAAACCATATCTATTTTATGATTTTGATGATGATGAGGATGTGACTGTACCCTGACATGATGGTGAAATTCAACAAAGATGCTTAACATTGCAAGATTTGGAGGACTGGTTATTCGTCAAGGAGGAGCAGATTGTACAATTATTGACGAGGGTATATGGTTCTCATAAGTTTATTTAACACCTTATGTGGAAAACCTATATGGAGGAGAGGAAAAAAGGAATTGTATATGGAGTCACTAGTACCCAATTGAGCATCATCAAAGAGGCACTATTGTAGATGAAATTTGAGTATTTGGAGTTCTTCATGGATAGGGACATTTCTCTTAAATTCACTGAAGAAAATGAAGGGGATATTGAGGAGATTTTATACAAGATTAGTTTAGCACGCTCTTCATAATTGATAGCAACAGAGGCTCCATAATATTTGGTAGCAGTGACACATGAGAGAGTGAGTGGAACTCATGATTTAAGGGAGGAACCTCTTGTTAGGATTTTGCACGAGGCGAATTCAAAGTTGCAAGTGTTTGAGGATATATTTGACACAAAGGGTTTTGATCATGCACCTATTTTGCATTGTAGGGATCAAGAGTAGTTCATTTTGGCTCAAGTATTACCTACAAATGAGGTAGTTGATCAAATTCCTTGTGGACCAACCAACAATGAAGTATATGCACTAGTTGATTGGGGGATTGAGTATAGGATAGATGTGGATACATCACTCTAGGATCCAACTTCAGTTGATATTAGTAGAGTTACTATTAAAGTGGCACATATATGATATAGGGTGGTACATGATGATATGGGGGTGTGTACTGGTATACAACAATATATTTCTTTGTAAGGTGGTGTACAATGGGGTTTTGAAATGATTCCCTAGGGAGATCTATAAATGGGGACTTCAGACGTATCATTTTTTTTTGTTCACCTAGGATCAATGAGTGGATGGATGAGCCCAACGAAGAGGTATATTCCTCATAGATTGATCTTCGAGTGGGATATCACTAGAGAAGGCATACAAAAAGGGATACCTGGAGGATTTCTCTTAGATGTTACCTTCAGTTCTCGGTCATACCATTCAACCGGACACCTAACACTTTCTAGTCTCATGGGAAGTGGCATGGAATATAGCATTATTTTCTGATGTCGACAATATATTAACCAGTACATGGAGGGTTCACCTGGTTAAATTCGGTGAAGTGATAAGGATTGTATCCATGCCAAAGTTCTTTCATTTGGGCCATGTGCTCAAAGAACGGGATGAGATCCATATTGTACTGGATCAATTCACATAGATTTCATTTGATAGAGTGGCGCATAACATTATCCACTATGGAGGTTGCACAGATGTAGTCCCTGAGTCTACACTTAGGGAGAAGATTATGAGGGATACACATGATTCACCTTTGGCAGGGAATTCTGGGTACTCGTATGAGTATGAGACACTAAAAGTGACAAGAATATTTTATAGGGAGGTATTTAGACTCCAGGTATTACTTGAGTATAGTGAAAGTGATCAAGATATTTGATTTCCCAGTGCACTTTGGGAGGAGCCAGACAAATTAGTAGACACAGAGTTGATTTCTTGTACTTGGTTTCCACAAGGTGATGGCATGCTAGAGGCTTGTCTCAGTTTGAATCCGATGGTTACTTGCATGGAACCACAATGACTAGTAGGTATTGGGAGTGGTGGAATTCCAATTTAGTGGTGGGATACTTGAATTCATCTGAGTGATAGATTGATTTAGGTGAGGATGATGATTGAGAGAGAATTGACAATGATTGGTATGCTTTAATTTTGGGGTGTCAATAGAAGGGAGGTCAAGACTTACTCTATATGGTAGGAAAAAATCGAGGCCAGTCATGGATTTGTAGGATTATATTTCACTGAGTCACCTTAACAGGGAAGGACCCAAGGTAGTAGTTTCATTCCGTTCAAGGATTTCAACTTGGGGTGCTAGGAGAGGAGGACGTAGAGTGGGACCATTGGTCCAATGGTGATATTAAAAGTGGTGCAATGTCATCATGGTGGTACCTTTACAAGATTATTTTTGGAACCTATGATTACATTTATTGATAATTCATATATTATTAGAGATGTGTGTGTCAGTTTTGACTTTCCATAGTTTAATTTTGGGAGGATTGGGAGTGGTTTATTGGAGGAATGGTCTTCTGAGGAGTTCGACGAGTTTATGAAACTTATGATTGCATGGATTATCAAGATCAGTTAGGTGGATTATGTTAGCACTTAGTAATTTATTTGGGATGTATCAAAGAAATCCCAAGGTAACCTCAAACCAAATTTAGGTTGTATTCTAACCTATACAACTAGAGAGGGCTCTCTCAAATAGGTAAACACTGAAAATACTCAAAACTATTTAGCAATGAGCACACAACGGTCAGATTATGCAATAGGACAGGTTTTGTTTTTGTTTTAAAAGGGTTGGTAGGAAAAACAAGAGAAGGGAACCATTGGGAAATGGGGTCAAATCATGAACTTAAAAATATTAAGTCAATAGTTGGTGATGTACTCTCAGAAAGAAAAGGAAAAGTAAATATTGTTCTTCAACAATGATCAATATTTGGATGGAAACATAAAAGAGGAAAGGACAACCCATTACACTAATAACACACAACAAAGGGTTAATTCTTAATGTAACTTTAGAAGAAAACTAGAAAGGAGATAGATCACCACGGATAGAGCACCGAATATAGATGAATTCTGAACATGAAATCCTTAACACTTGAACAAGTATTTTCTGTATGAATGTATCATCAAATGTAGATGAATTCCAAACATTTACTCTCAGCTAAATACTAAAAAGAACAAACAATAATGGAGATACACATTAACGGGAAAAACACACTGAGAACAACATCGTGATGAATCTTTGCCTCCAAAATCACAGTACTTATGTATTAATTCATAAGGATGTTTTGAGAAATCGATACACAGTCCAATATCCTCTATGGCTAAAACTCCCACCCTTTCTCATTACAAAATACATGTTCAAATAGTAAAAAATAATAACCATCAAGTTGTTGCTAATTGTTTGGAAAACTAAATCAGATAATGAAATAAAACTAACTCTGAAATTGGTTGCAAAAAGATATCAAATGTTGGAGATGGAGTCAAAAGTTTTGATTTGATATTCTTTGATGCCACCTCATCTATTTACCATTGATATTATTCCTGGAAATCTATTTAAATGTTGATTTTGTGCTTGACATCTGGCGTGTGATCTTTTACATACTGATATTTTTCCTTAAAGCCTAGGATTGGTTGATTTTGTGCCTAAAATAAATCAGTGACTACCACATGCTTTTGAAATCCCACTCGTACTCTTCCAAATCTGATTTTATTTATACATATCTACCTGAGAAATATCAATTTTCAAATGTTTAGGAATAAAATATTTTGATAAAAATATTTCCCAAATATTTCTTTAACCTGTAACATTTCATTTCCACATTTCCATTCAATCTCGTGGTTTTGAAAAACCATGCCTTGGTTACCATCTCCTGTAAAAATTCTCCATTATTTTTCAATTTGATTTTATGAATTTCATAAATGAAATTCAAAACCCTTTTCTCAAAACCATCCATTTGTTTTTCTAAACCATGTCTTGTTTTTCCCAATAAATATTTACCATTTTACTATGAAACTATTTATTGGTTTTCTTGTCATGGTTTTGAAAACCCTGTCTTGGAAACCATATTTGGTAAACTATGAAAATATCCCTCGATCTTCCTCTTTTACTTCTGTAAAAACTTTGCATAAACAATTACCCAAATATTTGGCATTTTCTTATTTATAATTCCTTTCCTTATTATATCCATAGCATAAAACTTTTATTTCTCTGCTCTTTAAAATTTTATTTTTACCTCTGTAGAAGTTTTCCACCATGAGAAATTTGTTCTTTATAGCATTGGAAACACCATGGTTTATATTGAAAATCACTTTTGGAAAATGTATCCTCATACGCCACACATTTATGAAACCAAAACAATATAGTAAATGGTTTCAATGGTATTGTGAAGCTATGAAACCAAAACAATATAGTAAATGGTTGCAATGGTATTGTGAAGCTTGCAAAGAGTGGTTTTAATCCACACCACTCTCACCTCCACAATGAATCATATAATAACATGTACCCCAACACCAAAACAATGGTTTGGATTGTAGAACCACTTTAGGAGATTAACCCAGGTCAATGGTCATTGTCCATTCACCCTTTTGACTTTTCCACTTTAATTTAATATTGATTGAGATTCGTGCCCGTGACTTGACTTGGGATTATGAATTATTTTTGGATTAAATATTAATAAAAATATTTTAATATAAAAATAATTATATTAATAATTATAAACCTTTTCCATTTTTCTAAGGACTTTGGGCATATGAGGATCATCAAATGACTTTATGGATAAGATAAGGGAGCTTAAGATTAATAAGAAGAAATGAATATATTAAATTTTCAATGGGAATATGATAATAAGGGTAAAAGTGAATCAAGTGATGGGACCAAAGAATTTAAATAAGCGTTAAGAATAGATATAGATTTGGGATATTTTCCAATTTTGACTCATGGAGGACATGACTATTTTGGATGATTAGTCAAGTGAAGGATTTGGGTGATGGGAACTTGACGGAGTTGTTGAAAAAGTTTTAAAATATGAGTGGAAAGGTACCACAAGGACAAGAGGCTTTGGAAAAATTAATACAAATTAGCATGTGATAACATTGGCTCCAATGGGGATGGGACGCTCCCTGTGAGATGTCAAAGAACCGGTAGAACATGTGCTTGGTCCATTGGGATACTACAAACCTCTCACACACTACCACTTGCAACCTGCAAACTTTAACCTGTAACGTTTCCTAACTAAAAATTTGTTGTCCAAAACTAAAACTGAAATTTATTGTCACTATAATCTGAAAACACATTGAAATAATGCTACAACTACAATCAACTGTTCATATAACTTCTTATACACATGATGAAACATGAACCTTTGAAAGTTGAAAACAAACTGAAAGAGATGCTCTCCCAACAAGATTATTTGCACACCTACCTACCCTAAACAACTGAAAACATCTATAGAATCAAGTAATATAAAAATGCTAGTATAACCAGTCCAGAAGCTTCTCAAGTAATTTGACTCCTTCATTGTGTTAAAACATAGTCAAAACTGGGACATGTAACAACAAAATAAATTTGTGATATTTTTTTTTCTCACAATGGATACATAGCTGTGAATTTGAATTGAGAAAACCTTCCATATAGGATGCCACATGATCATTAAATTCATGGAAGACATAATTTTCTTGATAATCCTCAATGTATTCTTAAATTGGATTTTCAAAGTTGAATTGTTGATGTAAATTCTCTATTTGAAAAATTTGTTTCCACTGTGAATTTTCAAGTGCATGATCAACAAAAGAGAATTCCTCTTTCTTAACAACTACGGACAGTTGGAAAATATCTTCAAAAAAAAATCTTTGATAATGAATATGTTGGGACTGGATTTGAACTTCTAAGAACTCAATATGTTTCTCAATGTTTTTAGCAAACTCCTCTAAAAAGTGGATTTTGTCTTTGGAGATACATTTGCGTGACTTTAAATAATAAGAGAAAACTAAATAAAAACTTTCCTCCACTTCATCCTCGATGTGCATATCATTCCATTCTTTAAAACCTTGAATAGAAATAGGGGTTGCTACAAATTTTGTCTTCCCATCCATTTTTCCAAAACGATGACCCAAAAACCTGAAAAAGATCCTATGGATTTAGGAGGTAAACCTTCAGCACAAATTCTACATTTTACTTGGAATGAATCATGAAATAGTCTAAGGGAAACATCTTTTTGTTTGACTCTAAGAAGCTTAGTGAAATCACAAAAAAATGATATATGCTTCTGTTGGATTACTGAGAGCAGGGGTGAATCAATAATAGCGTAATTATAATCCTTTTTCTTCAAATTTTATATCGATGTATAATTATTGTCCACTAATGAGCAGTAATAAATAAACAATCACACACATACACAGTACACCAGTGTTTTCTGTGGAAACCCAAATCGGGAGAAAACCACAAAATGTGTTTTCTTATATGTCTTGAAGAATTACATTCATTGGAAGCACCAAATTCCTTTTTTTTCCAGCTGCAACTGGAAGGAAGCTCCAACCCTCTAGTTTCTTAGGCTACAACTTGAGGGAAGCTTCAACTCCCCAATTCTTTGGCTACAACGAGAAGGAGGCTACAACCCCCAATGTTCTTCGGCTACAACTAGAAGGTGGCTACAACCACCTATCCTTGCCTCGTCCTGCCACCCTGAAGTAGAATTGGAATGATGGAACCACTATCACACTATAACTGTGAGATATACCATTGTAAACCTGTACCAATAAATCTGAACCATGCATCAACCATGCATCAACCTGTACCATAAACAAGTGCATCAACCATGCACCAACCTGTNATCAACTATACAACTCATGTATGTGCGCCAACTCATCAACTACTTGTCTCAACCATGTACTCAACATGTACCACAACCAAAAGCCCTCATCAATTTCATCATCCAAATCTGATGTGTAGCTCTGTAATATAACTGGTGTATATTATCACATTCCTACAAACCTTCCTTAACTTTAAAACAAGAGACTAGCATTTTCATCAAACTTTTCTTTAGTCTCACATGCCTAGTTTTGGATTAGTCAAAAACCCTAACTTGAAGTAATCATAACTTTGAACCTGTAATGTATAAAGATATGAAAATAATACACAATGTTCTTTAGTGTGTTTAATGAAATTCCTCCAAGTTTCACTACTTGGAACCTCTCAGAAAAGGATTTATAGCAAAAATGACATACCTTGCTGAATTTTGGCTTATTCTAGAGAACGGCCTTGTAGAGAAAGCCCCACACAAAATATTTGATGAAATGATATGAAATTGTTACAAAGAATACTACCAAATGTAACATAACCAAAACATTTGGTCTCATTTAATTTGGATCTGTTATGAAGAAGTTATGACATTTTTACCCGAAATACCTGATTTTGACTAGTTTCAGGACTGGCCACAAACCCTATTTTCCACGAAGTGTAACTCCCAAAATACAATGAACCAAAAGCTGATTTTTTTTCAACATATACTTGGATATGTTTTCTCACTTTTATAGAAATTTCACGGTTTGAATCATTATAGAAAAACAATTATAGTGAAAATGGTGAGATGACCTGTAAATAACATACCTTAGAAAGCACCATCAAAATAATTTATCCTTCCTTGCATTTCGGCCTTCTTTTCTTCACCTTCACATAGAATTCCGATTTAGATATCCTTAGTTACCTCAGACACATATATATATTCAATATTCTCAAGTGTGATTCAAATGAGAGAGCCTTGCCTCTTATTTATACTCTCCAAGTAGCTTCCTTAAAAACATCTTCTAGGTCACTTGGCCCACTTTCCTTATTTTAGGGTTGG
>ML776625.1:1191836-1228173 GCA_009831015.1 Picea engelmannii | reverse complement strand
ATTATTTACCTTTTAAAATCTCTTAAACCACTTTGATTACTTTGACCTTTTGGGGCTTCTAGATGACATATGAGGGTCCTCCAACTTTGTAAGGCCGTAACTCTCAAACCGTGAGGAGTTATGTGACGTTCTACATACCACCATAAATGGCATGACATGCAATATACATATAGAATATTATTATCTGAAAATATATCATAACTCATACTGTTACCCATCAACCTAACTTGGGTCCATTACCCAAACCTGGGGTCTCCAACTTCTCATGGCCATAACTCTCTAACCGTAAGGAATTATGCGACGTTCCACATACCACCGGATATGAAATGACAAACACTATCCATATAGGATATTTTCCTTGACAAATTCACTTTCCTTCATCTCATTATTCCATAATTAATCATGGGTTCTATTACTCCACAAAGCATCTTCCCGTGGGGGCTTTCACCATAAGGGAACCACTTTGGAGTTCATCCATATTTACTTCTTATCAACCATGAAAAAACAATAATGAGTCATATTTACATCAAACAATATTGGTTCCATTACCCAAGCCTTTCTGCTACGGGGCTTTCTTCAAGGGTTCACATCAATGACAACCAACCTTAATCAATAGCTTCAAAGTCAAACTCAAATCATCTCCACTAAATTTCAGACCATTTCCTAAAAAATATTCATACTTGGGTAAAGTATTTGGGAAACCATAAATATTTGAAAATTTGAAACACACATACCTTGAAATGATAGTAGGAACATCTGAGTTCTTCATCAAATCTAGTAGAGTCTATAGTACCTTCTTCAAACTTTAGAACCTTTAGACAGTGGATTCACCATTGATACTTTTACAATTGGATACCACTGATAATGTATTTTCCAAGTGGATGATTTGCAACCTCCTTGTGTCTTATTGTTGTCCACTATCAACAATCAGATCTGAACTTTGTCGTTTTTCCTAGGGAAAATTTCACCGTTCTTCCCCGACAACGGCGCCAAAAAAATGTTAGCACTTGGTAATTTATTTGGATGTATCAAAGAAACCCCAAGGTAACCTCAAAACAACTTTATATTTTATTATTACCTATACAACTACATAGGGCTCTCTCAAATAGGTAAACACTAAAAATACTCAAAAATATTTAGCAATGAGCACACAGAGGTCAAATTATGCAATAGGACATGTTTTGCTTCTGTTTTAAAAGGGTTGGTAGGACAAACAAGAGAAGGGAACCATTGGGAAATGGGGTCAAAGCCTGACCTTAAAAATATTGAGTTAATAGTTGGTGGTGTACTCTTAGAAAGAAACAACAAAGTAAGTATTCTTATTCAACAAATGATCAATATTTGGATGGAAGTAGAAAAGAGGAAAGGATAGCCCATTACACTAGGACAACCTAACAAAGTGTGAATTGTTAATGTAACTTTAGAAGAAAAACATAAAGGAGATAGATCGCCATGGATAGAGCACCGAATATAGATGAATTCTGAACATGAAATACTTAACACTTGAACAAGTATTTTCTGTATGAATGGAGCATCAAATGTAGATGAATTTCAAACATTTACTCTCAGCTAAATACTAGAAATAACAAACAATAATGGAGATAAGCATTAACAGGAAAAACACACTGAGAAAAATATCGTGATGAATATTTTTCTCCAAAATCACAGTACCTCTGTATTAATTCATAAGGATGTTCTAAGAAATTGATACACAATCCAATAGCCTCTTTGGCTGAAAGTGCCACCCTTTCTCATTACAAAATACATGTTTAAATAATAAAAAATGATAACCATCAAGTTCTTGCTAATTGTTTGTAAAACAAAATCAAATAATGAAATAAAACTAAATCTAAAATTGGATGCAAAAAGATATTGAATGTGGGAGTCGGAGTCAAAAGTTTTGATTTGAATCATATCATAACACATACCCCAACACCAAAACAATTGTTTGTATTGCAGAATCACTTTAGGAGATTAACCCCTGATCACTCCACTTTAGGAGATTAACTCCCGATCACTTTCAACATCTGCAATGAATATTAGTCGTTGTCCATTTACCCTTTTGACTTTTCCACTTTAATTTAATATTGATTGAGATTCATTCCCATGACTGGACTTGGGATTATGAATTACTTTTGGATTAAATATTAATATAGATATTTTAATATAAAAATATTTATATTAATAATTATAAACTTTTTCCATTTTTCTAAGTAATTTGGGACTTATTAGGCTCATGAATTGACTTTGTGGATAAGATAAGGGAGCTTAAGCTTGATAAAAAGAAAGGAATATATTAATTTTTCAATGGGAATATGATAATAAGGGTAAAAGTGAATGAAGTGATGGGACCAAGGAATTTAAATAAGTGTTAAGGCTAGAAATAAATTTGGGATATTTTCCAATTTTGACTCATGGAGGACATGACTATTTTGGATGATTAGTCAAGTGAAGTATTTAGTTGATCAAAATTTGATGGAGATGGTGAATTTATTTTTAAATATGAGCAAAAAGATAGCACAAGGACAACAGGATTTGAAAAAATTAATACAAATTAGCATGTGATAATAGATTCTTTTATTAGCACCTTACAAATGAGTTCTATGAGTAGAGAGTTCTTCACATCATATAGGATAGTCTAGGATCTCGGTGACTTTACCACCTAAAGGATTCTTGTGTTTGCATGGTGGGACATTTCAGAGGATATGTGGGGAGATTGTTTGGACTATTATTTGACAATTGTAGTAGGCTCGGGGTGCTAGAGTATTAGGTAGTTTTCCTTTGACACTTGGATATTAAGTGGCATTGATTCCCTATCAGTTTTTGATGACAAAGACTTCTCCTGGATGATTGATAATAGAGTTGGTTTGGTTGACATCTTATTGACAGTGTTTGATCAGCTTCATTTTAAGAGAGACATGAGGAGACATGTTGAGAGTTATATGTTATGGTTGGGAAGATTCTCTTTTGCATTGTCTAGTATTGAGTCAGCATCTGAGGTACATTAGCGGGAAGTGATCCTCGATAGTGGAGACATTTCTTTGAGGCATTAAAACTTGGTGATGAAGGTGTGGAGGATTTGGTTTAGGAAGGAGGATCATATATTTATGATCAAAGTGGTGCAATGACAACATGGTGAGTCATTTATGGTGATAGAACTAGACCCTGGAATTTTATGGGTTGATCATTTAGCAGTTGGTACATATGAGAGAGTGATTCGTTACTTTTAGGAGCCTAATCCTATGGCATAGATGATGGATCTCCTAGGAAGGATATTCTATGAATAGTATATTGAGTCTTCACAGTATCTGATTTATTTACCAATAGGTGGCCTTCAAGAAGCCCCTAGTGTTAGCACACTACAAGACAATATTATGGGTGGTAGGTGCTCTGCATCTTTCAAAATGGTTTAGGACCTGGGGATCATCATTAGTTTCAATTGGGTTCAACTTGATGTTCCTATGGGTGTGATGGCATTACTTGAGGAAGCTCAATTTTTGGGAAGGGGGGATTTGCCATGTCTCCATTTTTGGATTCCCTTATTTGGCAGTGGAAATGACTTTGGTGGCTTGTCAGTGAAGAAGGGAGTCAAAGGAGGTTATTTAATGTCACTTAGTTAGGATAGGTTATGTATTTAAAGTGACATTAAGAGAATAAATTAGCTTTAGATTAATAAGTTACTTAATTATTAAAAGGGACTTTTAACCTTAAAGTGAAAGTAAAAGGTGGATAAGGGTCATATTTGATTTGGTCAAAAGGAGTTATATTTGATCTAGTCAAAAGGGGAAGTTCTAGAAGTTATATTTTATTTAGCCAAAAAGAGTAAAGTTGAAGGCATGTAAGAAGGTTAAAAGGAAGGGTGGAACTTCACTTTGCATCATGTATTTGAATTAATCGCTTTGGAGTGTTCTTGTGAGCCATTGTTTTGTTAAGTTTTAGCAAAACCATTCCACTATTGTAGTTTAGTTTAAGTGGTGCAATATCCACTGTAGATATATAGGAAGGAGGATCCATACAGGGTCCTCATTGGATCTTCAATTCAGTTCTATTTCATTTGGAGGAATATCGACTTGTGCAGGACATTTGTGGAACTTTTCAAAGGAGGTTGTATTCAGTTTTTGTAGGTACCAGGAGGGTTTCAAGGAAACTATGATAAGTTACATCCATGTGGGTCAAGTATAGGGGGTCCCATGAGGCCTCTATAGACGTCCAACCTTGTCTCGCGAGGCCCACTATGGTCTGATTTGCAGAGTTGTTTAGGTATGGGTGAACATATTACTTCAATAGTTGTTTAAGGAGAAGATTGTTGTCACACAAGAGAGGGTTATATAGTCCATGGGAGGACACATCATCTTCTTGAGGAGATTTTGGCATCACTACCAGGTTTTATTCTCTGTTAGTAGATACTGTAGTTTCCTTGTAGTCATTATATCTATGTGTTAGGAGCATTTTAGCAACTATTTTATTGTTTTGATTTGGGTTTTAAAACCATAATAATATTCCATGGTTATCTTATTTTTTCTCTGTGTAATGGGTGCATGCAACATTTTGACAATATTCAGGACCCTGAGGCATATACAAATTGTTTGTAAGAAGTTCTAGGGGCCTTAATGCAAAGTGTTTGAAAATATCACATAAAGAGAAACATTGATTTGGACAAAAAATATAATATTTCCATCCATCCTAGTTGGGGACATTAGAAGTTACTTCGGTGGGATGCACAAAATATTATTTTCTTCTTGAACAAAGGCATGCATTCTTGGACACTTTATCTTGCTCAATCTTTCTAGTAATACTACTATCTTATGAGATAATTGTTGGCTTGTTGAATTGATACTTTTTGCACCCTCCATATCCATTTTTGACCTCTTCATTTGAACTCTTTACTCCATAAACTCATCTATATTTTCACACATATAACCAAATATCCAACAAGTATAGTAAGGTATGGTCATTAGTCAAAATTCTTTAATTTCCTTTTATTTAATGATTAAATGTAATTCTTGGAAGCTCATGAATGATTATATTAGATTTTGCAGCATACTTTGATTTTAGCAGCAGATTAAATATTATGGAAGATTTTCTACACTCCAGGTGTTGCCAGCTTGCTCAAGCAAAACCAAATATTCCAGCTTAACTCTCGTTGATGACTCATGTATAATCAATGTGATCTTCATCTCTCGGCACTACGTGCCATAGACATGAAGATCTGTTATTAGATAACGAGTTTTTCGAGCATGAGAAGTTACTCATTAATTGAAGGAATCATTTACCTTCTGTAAACGGTTGTGTATTGAATAGAAGATAGGCTATGTCACTAGGAAATCGGGATTAGTTATCTAGCTCCCAAGCTATAAAAACAATGGAACGAGATGTAATAGGGACGAATATGATATAGAAGAATTGCGCTGCCCAACTGTTGGTTCTGAACTTGACAAAGATCGACTCATACAATGTTGTTTTTAGTATTTTAAGATGTTTCTTTAGACTGTAATATGGTTCACTTTCTATTGTTAATGTTCTCTTTTACATATCCGTAGCTTATAATTTAGTCTGCAAGTCATTTAGGGACTTGTGGGTTTCTTGGCAAGGATCCACCAAGAAACCATAAGCCCTTCCTTTGTAATTTTAGCTTTTCTATAGAATAGTTATGTTAATTGTTGCTTCCTGTTTTCATTAAAAGTAAGAATTGTCCTTAAAGTTTAGTAGCTGTAGTTTTTTGTTGTATTGATTTAAAAGGATTATTTTTCTTAGTTTTATAAGTTCAATTCGATTTGTTGTATCTTTCAATTCTAGTTTCAAGTCATATATTGCTTCTGAAAATTTAAGTTTCTAAATGGAATAGACTTAGTTGTATTTTCCTTTTAAAATTACAGCATCTTACTCTGTTTTATGTAATCTTATATAGTTTTCTATTACTTGGTTTAGTTTCTGAGTCACATCAAAATAGATAATTTTTTAATTAGGTAGATGTTTTAAATCAAAATTACTTTTGAAGATAGTTTTAAGAAGTATTTCGGTTCCATAATTAGTATAGAACTTAGATTCGTATGCTTCATAGAATTTAGATATTTAGTATTAGAATTTTGAATATTGAATAGAATTAATGAATCTGAAATATTTGCATGAAAGTAGTTTGAATGATTTTTAGATTAGAGAAATAAATTAGATTAGGATAGGCTCTAGTCCTGCACATACAATGTTTGTGTCTCAAAGCTTACCTCCCTGGGTTGACAATTTATGGAGGCTATTTGTAGTAATATAATTAGCTAAACATTTTGGCGTTGTTGTCGGGGAGGCACTAAAAAGGACTGGATATTAAATGTTACGAGAATTTCTTTCAAATGTGTTAGTTTAATGATTTCATAGTATTATATTTCTTTCATTTCTGATTAGCTTGCATAGGTAGTATTGTTTGAATACTAGGACAGTTGCACCAACAACACTTAGTTTTAATTTAGTTTCTTTGCTTTAGAGTTATTTACATTTCTTTAAAAAGAATTTTGCAAATAAGTTAAATTAGCTTTAAAATAAAAAAATTCAAAACATTTAGGTGCTGTAAGAACCTTGTTACTAATCCACCTGTGGAGCAGGACAGCTGAACCGGAACAAGTTTAGAGATGTTCAAAAACTTGTTAAGAAGAGAAGGGCTTATTACTACAAGGAGTTTTCCTAATCCTTGTCACAACATCAGATCCATATCTAAAGATGAATCCATCTTTCAAAGTGAGCTAAAATTCAATAAGTGTCCTCAACCTGAAGACCTAGACCTATTCATTTATGCTTCCTCATTTGATGAAGGAGCTCAAGAATTATGGTAAGGAGCTGAGGAAGAAGAACAACTAGAACCCGAAATTGCAGAATTTCTTGCTTGCTTGGGACCAGAGGAAGAATATCAACTTCGCTTAAAAAGCCTAGCAAATCAAGGATCTATTAAAGTATGGTCTGACACAGTTTATCAACTCCATCCTTTTACTTTTCAGCAATTTTTGAAATCAATATCATATGAGGAGTTGGTTCTTTATATATGGACATGTGTTCATAAACACTGTGTGAACAATCATGATCTAGAAATCCTGATTCGTAGGTGGTTACACTGGAAGTATGAATACACTTGAAAGAATCTTCTTCTTTCTAGTAGAATAGGGTAGCATAAGAAATAAAATATAGGAATAAAATTAAAGAGAAAATAAGCTCTACTGTGAAAACCAGTTTATCTGGCACAGTTTAGCAGGGGTTTAGTTAGAAAACCAGGTGATTGGCTAGTTAGACTCTGTAATAAAGTTTTTTTTGTGCCTACTTCATTTTCTTCAAAATCATGTTTGATCGATGCTCAGCTGGATGATGGAAGATTCATTAAGGCTTTCCTTCCAGCAAGTTTCAACCCATCGACTCCAGATCATTTTCTGGGTTTGAAACTTGAGACATTTTTTAGATACCTGGGAGCCTGTATGCCTCAATGGTAGGTATCCTTGTCATTTGCCAAGGAAATACATCAATGTTTCTTGGAAAACGAATTCTAAAGTTCATTCGACTTCAACAAATCTATTCATGACTGTTTGAATGTATCTAGTGCCTTGATTCCCATTGACATCAAAGGTGGGACATCTCGCACTGGTTAACATATTTCCTTATTGGTTGGTAATCCAGTGACTTCTACCTATGTTAGACATCAAAAAAATCTATTCACATAGGTAGACCTGCACAAAAAGGAAGTATTTGGATGAAGACTTTATAGTTTTGGTACTCATGGACAGTTTCATTAGTTTGCAGTTTTGAAGAACAGTCTATTCTTTTGTTTTCTATAAGAAATCTAGTAACATTCAGCACAGTGGACAACCTATCAGAAGAGAAATCCTAGGTCTTGGAGCAACACAATCTTTGGAGCAAAGAAAAAACAGGAAATTGTATTCTGTTATAGAAATCTCATTCTGCTACAGTACCTACAACATGCAGCAGAAGCCTGACAGTTCAAAGTATTTCTGAAAATTTTGATCCTAAAAGGGATATAAGGTATGAATCTTTCTTGGGATTTATTTATTTCATTAAATTTAAGGAAATTTTTACTATGAATTATACCTACGATACTTGCTAAAACCTATGCCCTTCTACCTTTCAAATGTCATCATATAGCCTATATCCACCTCTATTTGTCATCATCATTCTATAAACTGTCCTTCTATCTTATAAATAGATCTTCATCGCTATGGCACGTAGTACCTAGAGATGAAAAATCTTATCACTTTAAAAAATATATAATGATGATTTATGTTATCCATGCAATCCTCGCTTCATTCCTTCATGATTTCATACACAACAAATTCATCATTATACTAACAGTTCAATATTGTCATAAAAACTCTTACGCACCATGCATTTGAAAGATAGTGAAGTATGAGTCAAGATTATCAAATTGATAGAAGCTCCGAATAACTTTGTTGAGACTTATTCACATGCCTATTTGATAACCTTCATCATTTTTTGAGCTTCTGTTTCATCCTTTGTTTCCTATCGAAATCACATTCTCAAAATAGATGGGGAGAAAAGGGGTCGAGCGTCATGAACCTGTTTCTGTCTTTGTGTTATAAGGCCTTCCATAATTCAACGCATGTAAAGAAAAATTTGAAGGCACCTGGTACCAATTCTTTCAAAAAATTCAGGGATATGATGATGAAATCACACTGTATTTCGCTCAGGGATTTGATGGAAAGGTAGCACATATTGGCAATTTCCTTATGAAGGTGTCTGAGAAGACAATTGCTCATGCCACTGGTTTAACTTGTCGAGGGGAATGTTGGTTTAAAAATAAACCCATAGGGAGTGCAATATGTACCAGATTCTTAAAGGAGGAGCATCAAACTGCAAAATGGAAGAAGGGTTTCCCTTGTGATTGGATGCAGGATGAATGACACAATGTGCTTTATGTGTTGCATAAATACTTGACTTGTGAAAGGAGGTATGTAATTACTCTGAATTATCATGTCTGCCTTCTCTTACATTTTGAAGCCGAATTGGAAATGAATTTCCCATATTTCTTGTGCAAAATCCTAGCCAAAATGTCAAGATGGGTTCAAAAGCATTCTGGAAACCCCTATAACAGCCTCTACCATCATGGATTGATCAAAATTCTCATTGAGAACGAGTTAAAAATGCACAGTTAAAAATCATTGTTAAAGGATATAAGGAAGCCATTGATGAACTAAGGACATGTGGTCTTTAGCTTGCAGAGAAATATGAGAAGGTGAGCACCAAACGCAAGAAGACCATTTCTGAGAATAAACGTCTTGCAAAAGTAGGAAGGACTTTGAAGACAGTGGCATTGAAACATCTTGCTCATATCAGTATGTTAAAAAAGAAGCTCAAAGACAACAGGGCACATGCCAGTGGAAAATTCAATATCATTGTGAATACATCCTAAATTTTGTTAGCAGGATTGAAGTCAGTTTTGAAATTTTGCAACCTTTAAGACATGTATTTTTTCATGAGGACATGCAAATACACAGGTGTGGGGGAATGTTGGCTTTCTGAATTGATACTTTTTGCACCCTCCATATCCATTTTTGACCTCTTCATTTGAACTCTTTACTCCATAAACTCATCTATATTTTCACACATATAACCAAATATCCAGCAAGTATAGTAAGGTATGGTCATTAGTCAAAATTCTTTAATTTCCTTTTATTTAATGATTAAATGTAATTCTTGGAAGCTCATGAATGATTATATTATATTTTGCAACATACTTTGATTTCAGCAGCAGATTAAATATCATGGAAGATTTTCTACACTCCAGGTGCTGTCAGCTTGCTCAAGCAAAACCAAATATTCCAGCTTAACTCTCATTGATGACTCATGTATAATAAATGTGATGTTCATCTCTCGGCACTACGTGCCATAGAGATGAAGATCTATTATTAGATAACGAGTTTTTCGAGCATGAGAAGTTACTCATTAATTGAAGGAATCATTTACCTTCTGTAAACGGTTGTGTATTGAATAGAAGATAGGCTCTCTCACTAGGAAATCAGGATTAGTTATCTAGCTCCGGAGCTATAAAAACAATGAAACGAGATGTAACAGGGACGAATATGATATAGAAGAATTGCGCTGCCCAACTGTTGGTTCTGAACTTGACAGAGATCGACTCATACAATGTTGTTTTTAGTATTTTAAGATGTTTCTTTAGACTGTAATATGGTTCACTTTCTATTGTTAATGTTCTMTTTTACATATCYGTAKCTTAGAATTTAGTCTGCAAGWYATTTAGGGACTTGTGGRTTTCTTGGMAAGGATCCACCAAGAAAACCATAAGCCCKYCCTTTGTAATTKTARCTTTTCTATAGAATAGTTATGTTAATTGTTGCTTCYTGTTTTCATTAAAAGTRAGAATTGTCCTTAAAGTTTAGTAGYTRTAGTTTCTTGTTGTATTGATTTAAAAGGATTATTTTTCTTAGTTTTATAAGTTCAATTCGATTTGTTGTAGCTTTCAATTCTAGTTTAAAGTCATATATTGCTTCTGAAAATTTAAGTTTCTAAATGGAATAGACTTAGTTGTATTTTCCTTTTAAAATTAGAGCATCTTACTCTGTTTTTTGTAATGTTATATAGTTTTCTGTTACTTGGTTTAGTTTCTGAGTCACATCAAAATAGATAAGATTTTAATTAGGTAGATGTTTTAAATCAAAATTACTTTTGAAGATAGTTTTAAGAAGTATTTCGGTTCCATAATTAGTATAGAACTTAGATTCGTATGTTTCATAGAATTTAGATATTTAGTATTAGAATTTTGAATATTGAATAGAATTAATGAATCTGAAATCTTTGCATCAAAGTAGTTTGAATGATTTTTAGATTAGAGAAATAAATTAGATTAGGATAGGCTCTAGTCCTGCACATACAGTGTTTGTGTCTCAAAGCTTACCTCCCTGGGTTGACAATTTATGGAGGCTATTTGTAGTAATATAATTAGCTAAACAATAACATTCTTCATACCTTAGGGGATATAATCATGAGTTATTTAACCCCTTGGTATATTCCCAATTAAAATAAATTATCTACTTGATGAGTGTTACACATTATTTTAGTCACCCTAGTGATGTTTCTACAACATCTGTTCAGGCTTCCAAAAGAACCTTTCTTCATGAGAAAAGTGACTAGCTCCCTCTTCTACAAAACTTGTTTTTAGAAGGTCGTTGCAGGCCATCCATAAGGTATAGTGCGGAAATTCATGATTTTTGCAGGCTGTCATGAAGCCACTTGCGACATTTCCATAGGATGAACTATAGCCAAGGTGTGGCGATGTTGGAAGACTGAGAAAAGGGTCGAAGTTCACGAAAGTTCTAGAAGGGATATTCTAGAATATGAGGTGGCATCCATATGGTTTGGATCCTACTCTCTTCTCGGATTTGGTAGGATCATCCTAATCTATTTAACCACCTCTCTTTCTCTTATATAATGATGGATTTCTCATGGAAAAGGTTAAGCAAGATTAAGAAAGCAAGAGCAAACAAGGAATTAATGAAAGAATAGGATGAGAATTTTGTGAAGGATTCTATCTCAATTGATGCTTGAGGTCTTCATTGGTCCATCAAGTTATTGTGGATCATCTTCATTCAAGTTTAGAGAAAGTGTGTGTGTTGGAGAAAAGGGCCACTGAAAGGGAACCTTGCAACATCAAGGTTGTTTGGTTGTATCTTCCACTTTTCATTAATATAATACAATGGCATGTTTCTTTCCCATAAAATCATTCTCATTTTATTACATGACTCCTTGATCACATGTGTAAGTTTTCATTGAATATACTGTTGTTTCTTTCACTTTGGTTGGTTTGTGTTTCATTGTAGATCCAATATCACAAGAGCACCAAAGAGGGGCAGGGACAAAAAATATATAAGGAAGCGATATTCAAAGGTATATCATTCATCTCTTGTTTGATAGTAAATTCGATGAATAAAGCTTAGGGAAAGCGTCATGTCCTGTCTTATTTTGTTCTAGATCCAGGTGGATCTAGGGACATCAGTTTATGTTCGCATTCACCGATTTATCCAATAACAAAATTGGCGACTCCATTGGGGAAACAGTCGGCTTGTTTTGGTTTTTTTCTGTACATTTGCCTTTATCCTACCTATTTTCATTTTAATACAGTCTCTGAGTCTATGGTGGATCCATCCAATCTCTCTGGATTTGAAAGTTCTTTAAGACTCTTTTCCATTTTTCCAATTTTCCTTTGTTTACAGGCCTTTCTGTACTGTATCCCATATACAGCCTACAAAAACCATAGATAGCCCCACCCTGACTGTTTAGACCAATGCAAAATCTTCGTACCCTACCCATATCTAGCCTATAGAAACCTCAAATCGTCACACTATTCCTTACTGATGGGTTGTGACGTCTCCTGTAGAATTTTTGGATTAAGTCTTTTTGTCTTCTGAGACCCTGTTTTCCTTTGATCACCTAGGAAGAACTTTTGGTACGAGTATCTGACTATTTTCTGAGTTTAAGACTTGTTTTTAATTGGTTTTTAGGGATTGAAAACCCTTATTCATCATTTTACAAGTTTTATTTTCTTTCTTTGCATTAGATAGGGGGCATCTTTCCATTTGATGTAGCAAAATTGCATGATTTTTGGCATTTTTTGGTCTTGAATCGTGTATTGGTGTACAGTCTCTTTTTTTCATTTCTTGAAGTTTTTTGTATTGGTGAGTTTAATAAAATTTTGGGAAACTATGCATCTGGGAATGATAAACGTTTTCTCCTTCTCGTAATATAGATTTCATCGAAGTGAAATATTTGCATTCTCATTTATTTGCATTG
Source organism: Picea engelmannii (assembly GCA_009831015.1). Classification (NCBI taxonomy): domain Eukaryota; kingdom Viridiplantae; phylum Streptophyta; class Pinopsida; order Pinales; family Pinaceae; genus Picea; species Picea engelmannii. The sequence continues at coordinate 1,215,360 of ML776625.1, read as the reverse complement.
TTTAGAGTCGTTCAAAACATCATTTAGTCCACACCATTTTCCTCTTGAGTAACAACAACCTTAGAAATAAAGTGTTTATAAAAAAAAATTAGACATTTTTATATTTTCTAGTAGCAAACCTACATTAGATTAGTTGTAGGGCTTTGGAATAGGTGTGAAAGATAACTTTCCAAAGATGCAGATAAGCATAGAATCTTGCGTTAGGAAGCGGTGAAACCCACTTGATAAATTTTGTACAGGGAAGTCCTTCTTACAAAAGGGTCAAACCTAAGGTTACATTAATACTGGCAGAGTTACTCACCCTGCTTTGTTGGTCTTGGTGTAGATATTGCATGTATTATGGGGGTCTCTTGAAGGTATACCCACAATGATGAGTGGAATCCTTTCAAGTTGATATCAGGATAGATACCCTACCTTTGTGCGTGGATCAAACAGTCGATTGTTTCCCTAGGTATCACTGTTTTTCTTGGTAACCTTAGTAGCCTATGTTTTTAGGGTTTTACACAAGGTGACTGTGGAGGGGCAAGTCTTCACGGTACCTGCAATCGACGTTGGCCAAACTCACTCGGGCTCCTTGGAGGGTATACCCACGTTTGTGTGTGGTAGCTTGCACCAAGGTGTAAGTCCGTTAAGCAGGTCGTCAACGTAACTTTTACACTTGATCTATCTCAGCCCCTTCTTACATTGTTCCCATGACATTGGATTTCATCACCAACTAGTGAGTTCATTGTGAGAAGGTTTTGTTTTCTTTCTTTCTTACTAGATTTTTAGCATGTGCTATTTGTTTTCCCTAGCAGACTCTAAGTTGGATATTTATTTAATGGCGTCAGTTCCTGAAACGACTAATGAAGGAACCCCTTCTCCAAGGGAATTTTTTTTTTTCCTTTTTACGAAAACATTGGTCCTCCTCACATCTCTACTTTGAGCCTTCCAGGTCTCACAATTGGATTACCGGTATGGTTATTTTCCACTCAGGTAATCCCGAATGTAGCTAGTCCTTCAGTGGTAAGCACTTCCCCCCAAGAACATCAACCTCATGTTGATCCTTCACCTTCTTCGCCAGTGATATATTCTTCACCTTCTTCACTTGTAAGGTCTTGCTTCGTTTCATCTTCTTCACCAAGTGAAAGCTCTGCAACTAGTAACCCAGTGGATAAGAAGAAGAAGAAAAGAAATATTAAGAAGAAGAATAATAAGAAAGGGTCTAAACTTCCAACCACTGTCGGACAGGTTGGAAAACAACCAGTTATTTTTAATCGTTCTGGGAGTGTTGATGATGCCAAGATCACCCAAACAACCCGTAGGCCCAAGTACCCTTGCAGGATTTGTAAGGATATCCATCTTCTTAAGGATTTCCCTAGTTTATCCATGCTCATAGAAGCATGGTCTACACACCCTCTCCAACCCGTGTTGTCAGCCTATGAACAACATGTTGATGACCTCCCGTCAACTAGTCACGATATAGTTGGGAAGAAGAAAAGTAGAGTCAAGTTTGTGTGTATGTTATGCAAAGGGAGTCATCTCACTCACTATTTCCCTCGTATGGATGAAGCCTCGAAATTACTGGAAGACTTGACTGTTTCATAGCCTCAAATTCCAACTTCTTATCGCAAGGTAACTCTTGACCCACCTGTAGTTGATGGAATGATCAATCCGGTCCCTTCATTGGTCAGTCTGGTTGATCATGTCGTCAATTTGGTCACATCTTTGCTTGAACCAGTTGACAAAGTGGTCAATCCGATCCCATCCTCGATCATTTCCACTCTCCCGTTAGAGAGTGAAACCCAAGTGGTCGATCCCTTACTACCCGTCGACCCCATTCTCCCCTTGGTAAATGCACCTCAATTGGTTTATTTTATCTCATCATCGATCGATCCTACTCTCTTGCTAGAGAGTAAACCCAATATTGCCCACGTTTTTCTTGTTGATACAGATTCTACCTTGCTAGGGGGCATTCCTCTGTCTCCCATGGAACCCCCTCCAAGTACTTAGGCCATCCTTTTTTATTGCGGTCTGCTACCTAGACCTCGTCTTCCCATCTCACATTCCTTTCAAGACTACCATATAGGTTTGTGGCTGGGACATTCCCCAGATGCTGATAGAAAAAGGTTTGTCCATTAGTATTTTGTCCTATCTTGCTTGGAAATATTTTTGTTATCCTCAGCTTGTGCCAGTTACACAGATTTTGTTAGCTTTTAACAAAAGAACCAGTAACCCTTTAGGGTTCCTTCCTCAGTTTCCTGTAACTTTGGGAGGGAAAACTATCATTATTGACGTCATGGTAGTCCAAGACCCCTTGGATTTCGATTTACTCCTTAGGAGAGATTATTTCTATGCCATGAAAGCTATTGTGTACACTCTTTTTCATGTGATATATTTCCCACACGATGGAAGAGTGCTGACTATTGATCAACTTTCGTTTGTTGGTCCTGACTTGACCATCAACCCAATGAACTTGCTAAATGGTTCTTATATGTAGATGGCATCACTCTCGCCATAGGTCAATTATGTGGCATTGTCTCCCATGCCTTCAGTTGCTGATGAAGATGAGACTCTCACTGTAAGTTGAGTCTCTTATGACTTAAATCCGGTAGTCAACATGGTGATCTCTTCTATAGGGTATTTATAACTTGATGTCCTTACCCCTATCGTGACCCTCGACATGGTGTCCTTCCAGAGCATTGTTCTTCCATTCGGTGAAGATATCTTGGAGACCATGACCGAGTTTTATCCCTTGACATGGTGTCCTTCCATAGCATTGTCCTCTTGGAAGCATGATCAAGAAGAGATACTTGAGCATGTTTTTCTGATTTCAAGATCATTAAAAAATGAAACCAACCTTGAGCATAGTTTTCTGATTTCAAGCACATTAAAAAATGAAACCAGTTGTGAGGATAGTTTTTGCGTCTCTGTAGCAACCCGATTAAAAAATGAAACAAAGATTACGAGCATAATTCATGTTTCTGTGTTAATCTCATTAAAAAATGAAACAAATGTCTAGGGATTGAACCTGGATTCTCGAGCATAGTTTATGTTCTTGTGTCAAGCTCGTTAAAAAAAGAAATAGTTTTTCCCCCTCTTTGATTGAGTCAATTACTTCGTTATGTATAATATTTGAAGCTTATTTTCATCTTCCTGTGCCATTGGATGAACCGAAGCTTGGGGGGGAATGATTTCAGCCTCTAGACTTCATGTTGAAGTTATGTCACTAATTTTTTAAGCTAGGGGATAAATACCAACCACCCTATGTTATGCATTGGGAAATCCAAGAATAGTTTTCTATGGTTCAAGCTTGTGTAAAAATGAAACTACCTACCTCAAGCATAGTTTCCTATGGTTCAAGATTATGTAAAAATGAAACCAGGTTGAAGCATAGTTTTGTTTAGTTTTAAGCTTGTGAAAAAATAAAATCTATCCCAAGCATAGTTTTGTTTTGTTTTAAGCTTGCGTAAAAATGAAAACAATCCCGAGCTTAGTATTTGTTCTTTCTCATGCTTGTAAATACGTGAGAATGTAATCTATTATACTTTTATCACTTTTCGGACTCGTAAAGGTTATACAAAAAAGGAACCCCCTGGAGTTCCCTTTAATCTATTTTTGGACTCTCTAAACATGAAAAGATTGTCGAGCGACCTTATTCTTTTCATGATCATAAAAGTATTTGAAGAAAATGTTTGATGGGCAATAGTTTATCACGTTTTTGGTCTCATTAAACTAATTTAAGAAAAATGAATTGAGAGAGTCCCCTTTAAGTGTTTTTCAGACTCTCTAAATAGGAAAAACCCCTGAGTTTTCTCTCTTTGGAATCGTTAAACAAACATCGAAATACCTATATGGAACTGAGCCACTCACTGTTAGGGTTTGTTAAACATACTCCGAGGGACTCATCCAAAGGATGATCTTACATCCACAAGCATATGCTATCCTTCTCAAGATTGCATAAAAATAAAGGGGTACTCGCCAGAAATGGTGGGGGGGGAGTTTGGGAAAGAAATGTGTCTCTATATTTGTGTTAGTGGCAGTAATAGTTGCTCTTCAACATGACACCCTCTTCGTCATTGAATCCGAGTTGGGAAATCCATTTGTCTCTTGTTTTACCTTCCACAAGTTCATATCTTGGGTCGTCTTTGAGTCAATGCTGCCAAGACCATTTTTGTGTCATTCATATGTTCAAGAGAATTCTAACCTTACACAAGCCTTCTATCAAGTTGGCCATTTGCAGTTATCAATTCTTACCATGTCAGCCTTCCCCGTGTCAGTTTCAAATCATCTTCATACTTTGATCTACCTCAAATCTATTACTTGTTTCATGTTATTGTTGGGGGATACATCAAGGCCGTCGTGTGACGAGTCTTTTCCTATCCACTTCAACTCACTATCTAGGTATTAGACTTAGAAATCAATTAGTACCTTAGAACCTGCATGCCTCAATGGCAGGTTTCTTCGCTTTTGACAATGGGTTCACATCATTGACCCTTGAATGGAAGATTCTATCGAGTTCTCAACTTCATCTCATTTATTCACATTCATTGAATTGTACTGAAGGTACATTGGGATTCATTGACATCAATGGTGATTTCCCTTGCACTTGTTAACGGTTTTCATCAATGATCGGTAATCAAGTGGTTTCTACCATGTGTTGGGTCACATATTTGTCCATATTTTCATCATATATAGACATCCATTCCAAACCTTCTTCATCCTATTATCATTCATTTATCATTCCATTTTCCATACATTTGCTACAACTACTCATAAAATAACATATTATTCCTATTATGCTTTAGTGGTTAATAATGATTATTCTTCCTTCATTTTTAATGAATTAAAAACTATTATGCATGATTTTTATGATGATGGTTTGGAGATCTATTTTATGTACCAATAGTTGTAGCAGTCAAGGTTCCAACCTCCAAATGGCACATGTGAGTTCCAACTCGTGGTTAACCGTTTTCAGTGAAAAACGTGGCGGATAAGGAGAGACTAATTTGCGTGGAATATTGTGAACATATGAGGATGAATCTCGAAAATTCGAGACATGGGTTTTGTTTATAATGGGCCCAATTGAGATTTTCGCAGGTCATTTTCCAATTGGAGCTACGGTTTGAGAGAAATCAATGGTTCTTTAAAAGGGTATTTTTCCAAATTTACAGTTGCGACCGATTCTCTAAACTTAGCAATGTTTTTGAGAAACCTAGGGATTTGGGGATTTGAGTTGTATAAATAAGACCTCTTCAATCAGGAGAGAGGCAGTCAAGAGATTATATAGAATTTATTTGTAAGAAAGAGCCAAACTTATCTATTTTCTGAGTTTTCTTCAATAATACAAAGGAGTTGATGGATCTTCAATTGTGTGCAACTTTCTCTTAATCTTGTAAGTCTTTTGGCCATGCATGCTAGGTGAGGCAAGGTCCCCTCAATATGGTATGTGCTGGTCTTATTCATTTACTTGTATTTTTCTTTTCATTGTCTTAATTTATCTTGGTTTATGATTAGTTGATCATTGCTTACAGTTGTGTGTTGTTTATTAGTTTGTTGTTACAGTAAGATTCAATTCATGTTGTTGTTACTCCATTTTGTTAATAATCCTTTAATTTATTTAAGAGTGTGGTAGTGATTTCATTTCAGCTGAGTGTATTTTCAAGCAAGAGTGGATTTGATTGATTTTAAGTTATGTGTTTTATTTTATTAAATAGATAATAGTGTTAGTTGGAATTTGTTGCTTGCATATATTGTGCACGATAAATTTGAAATAAAAGACTTCTTCGGGTTGAAAAATTAAATAGTTGAGAAAATACTACAATGCAATTAATTCAACATTAGTTCATCCCAATGTAATGACTCATGTTCCTTTGAGTGTAGTTGTTGTTCATTTGAACGGAACAACTGTCATTCCCTTCGCACGATTGTTGTTCCTTTGAGTGTAATTGATTTTCATTTGAACAGAACAATTATCATTCCCTTCACGCGACTGTTGTTCCTTTGAGTATCGTTCTTGTTCATTTGAATAGAAAAACTATTGTTCCCTTTACGATTGTTGTTCCCTTTACATGAAGTTTCATTCATTTGAATAGAACAACTAAAGTTCCCTTTACGATTGTTGTTCCTTTATAAGTGTTGCATCTTTTGAGGCTGGGTATTGAAAACAGAAGGTAAGAACCTATGTAGGAAACAAGTAAAATGATTATGCCAACACCTACCTTTGGCTAATGCATAGAGGTTGTTTTTAGGACATATTTAGATCCCAACACCATGTTTGAATTCAACACCTGTAACCGCATGCTTAGATTCGTACTTACAGATGATGGGATTGAAGACCCTGGATATCATTGTTTCGATCCAAGTTGTGATGGTGTATTTATGATTTGTATTGACACATATATCCACTTTGTAAGTCTCATGGCTATGTCTGAATATGAGTTTTTCTATGAGCATAGATCCACAGTGTATTCCTGGTGGCTATGTAGAATCTTGGTGACATCGATCCATAGTGTATGATTGGTGGCCATGACTAACATTGATTATTTAAATCACTTGTAGTATGAACATGGGAATTCCTACCTCAGAAATGGTATAATACTGCGCAGATGCTTGGTTGTTTGCAGGTTTCCTATTGGTGCTCTCCTTGTTTCTGACACACACACATATTCTACAAAATATTTCGGTTGTCATGAGTTTCGGCCTCATACTTTGGGGGGAATTCTACTACACATTATTTTATTCACTCTTGTGATGTTTCTACAACATGTGTTAGGGCTTCCAAAAGAACCTTTCTTCACGAGAAAAGTGATTAGCTCCCTCTTCTACAAAATGTTTTTTTAGAAGGTCGTCACAGGCCAACCATAAGGTACAGTGTAGAAATTCCTGATTTCCATAGGCTGTCATGAAGTTGCTTGTGACGTTTCCACAGGCTTCACTATAGCTAGGGTGCGATGGCGTTGGAATACTGAGAAAAGGGTCAAAGTTCATGAAATTTATAGAAGGGATATTCTAGAATATGAGGTGGCATCCATATGGTTGGGATCATACTCGATTATCTGATTTGGTGGGATCATCCTAATCTCCTTAAACACCTCTCTTTCTCCTAGATAATGATGGATTCTCATGGAAAAGGTTAAGAAAGATTAAGAAATCAAGAGCAAGAAAGGAATTAATGAAATAATAGGCTGAGAATTGTGTGAAGGATTCTATCTCAATTGATTATTTTGGTCTTCATTGGTCCATCAAGTTATTGTGGATCCTCTTCATGCAATTTTAGATCAAGTGTGTGTGTTGGAGAAAAGGGCCACTGAATGGGAACCTTGCAACATCAAGGTTGTTTGGTTATATCTTCCACTTTTACTTAATATAATACGGTGGCAAGTTTCTTTCCCATAAAATCATTCTCATTTGATTACATGACTCCTTGATCACATGTGCAATTTTTCATTGAATATACTATTGTTTCTTTCACTTTGGTTGGTTTGTGTTTCATTGTAGATCCAATATCACAAGAGCACCAAAGAGGAGTAGGGAAAACAAAGATATAAGGAAGCGATATTCAAATGTATGTCATTTATCTCGTGTTTGATAGTAAATTAAATGATTAAATATTAGGGAAAGCATCATGCCCTGCCTTGTTTTGTTCTAGATCCAGGTGGATCTAGGGAGATCAGTTGATGTCCACACTCATTGATTTATCTAGTAACAATGAGAAACATAGAAAGTTATCACTTTTTAAGGTTGCTTATACCGTATTTTTATATCATATCTAATAAATAGTGCTACCATTTTCACCACTTTTTTCACAACTTCAAAAAAAATAATTTCGATGTAGCAAAATTTTTGTAGAGTGTTTCTGAAGGAAATTATTTTGCCATTTTTTCTAAAAAATGGTGATAATGGTATTAACACTTCTTTGCTAAAGGATTTAAAAATAATTTGTATTTGATGTAATAATACCATTGTATTTTTGTTCAAAATTTTTTCTTGTTCTTACTTTTCCTTTTTGTTTTAATAATAATGGCTCCACGTTTTTTCATCAACTACTTTATTTTCAACATTTCAAGAAAGTTGGCCATATTTTACAACAATTTGCAAATTTTGTGCACTTTAATGCTTAGAGGGGTGTAAGGTGTGATAATAACCTCTCACTACCCATAGTAGTAACTTGAATCATCATATCCCTCACTCCAAAGTGAAATCACTCAAAATTGGGCCAATCTTTATTAATTGTCTCTATCTTATTCAATGTTTGAAACATGGATACTGGGGAGGGTATGGGATGACATGGGGATCATTAATCCATATTGGATAATTATATTTTCTTTTATCTATATCAATCCTTTCAGAGTGGAAAAAATTGGAGGAATAAGATTGCAGGGCCATTTTAGTGGTAGGTCCTAGTTTGGAAAATTTGAGTCTGGAACCTTCTAGAGCCATTTTGAGGCATTAAATGATATGTTTTGGGTCCTAGTGCTCAAAATTTATGTCAGCCCCTTGATTGTGTTCTACACTTCGATACCTTTCCAATGGTGTAGACTGTGCGTTAATCCGAGTGCATATACAAAAGTTATGCCTCCCTCAAGTTGACCTATCATGTCGACCACCATGGTACAAGAGGATACCACATCAACCCTCGTTACACATGCATGTGTGGATAGAAATGTATATAATTTCAATCAGATTCTAGAATTTTCAAAACCCTATTGAAATTTAGGGTTGAGGAAGTTAAAAACCTACCCCTATATGGATATCAAGCTATGTTAAATACTGCGCCACCAGGAGGAGAAGGGGTTCCATTATTTTTCATTGTGAATTGTTCCATAGTTGAAACAAGATCTTAGAGTGGTATTCTATGAGAATAAAAGAGGAGGAGAGATTTTGTAGCATCTATATAGGCCATAGGTCAAAGGAAACTCCAAAGAGAGTTCTCATTTCTTTGTACTTGTATCATTTCTATACCAGAGAAAAGAGAGAAGAGAAGCCTCATCTTCTAGTTATGTTTTCTTTGGTATTGGATTTCCCAGGTCAAATCTTGTGTTTATTTTTGGATGGTGAGTGTATTTATTTTTTTCCTCTATTTTTCGCATTGGAATTAGTTAATACATTATTTTTTAAGAAGAAAATCAGTAATAAAGAGTTTGATATATAAAGGAAAAATAACCTTAATAATAAATATTTCATTTATTTATTAGATCTGTTGTGATGAGACATTCCATTGGAATATCCACAAAAGTTTAAATATCATATTGGTATCATAAAATATTTTTCTTTTGGGTATTTTTGGGAAGCTTCAAGATCTAGGAATTGAATTAAATAGAAGTCATGGAAACCCTAGTCATGGTAGATGAGTCTATTCACAACAAGCCTCAAGATCCAATAGAAATATATTTGAGACGTTGGAAGCTCAAATTGTTGACATCAGTCGCAATATGAACCTCTTGATGGAGGATCTAGCAAGAAATATCAAACATTCATAGATGATGGAGGCTCTAACTCAGACATCAGATCATAGGGGAAATCAGGAGATCATGAAGACTAAGGAAATGAATCGTGGATAGAATTTGAGAAAGAGGAGTTGCATTTGAGTGTCATGAACCATTCATAGTCCCTATTAAATATGGAAGGGAAAGTGGACATAAATCCATCTAAAGGTGATATCGGTGCCTTAAAATTAAATCATTGGTTTCAAAAACTAGAAGTTTAATTTAGCGTTCACCATACAGATGTAGAGCATAAGATTTCATTTTCTAGATTGAAGTTAGAGTTCCATTCTTCAACTTGGTGAGAAATCCACATGAATCCAAAAGTAACTAGGTGGGAGGACTTCAAAACTCTCATCAAGTACCAATTCTACCCTATCAAGTATTTAGAGGACCAATGGATCTAATGAAAGTACTTTAGGAAGAGGTAGGGGTAGAGTGTATAGGAGTACACCACTAATTTTAGAAATATGTCCATAATGTTGGGTATCTCTCCCAAGAACCCAAATGTACTCAATTATTTGGGGGGATTACATAGTAATCTGCAAAAGAAGTTGATTCTCTTAGAGTCGGTGACAATAGATGAGGTGTGTGTACAGGCACAATACCTAGAAAACCTAGGAAAAAACAAGGGGAAACCCAATGGTTCAAAGTTGAAAGAGCATCAGGAAGATTCCAAGGAGGGGAAGAAGAAGTGGAAAGGGGAGGAATATAAGAATATGATAGTCAATACACATCAATGCAAATATCCCATCAACCATTGCAATCATTGCAAAATTCATGGCTACACCGAGGAAAAATGTTGGAAATTACATCTAGAGATGAACATGAAGAACTGCAAGAAGGAAGAAAATAAAAAAAACCTTCTAGACATAGATTCAAGAAATCAGGTTAAAATTAGCTCATATGTGGATCCTCCTATGAGCTATATTACCTCTTCTTGGACCCCCATCAACACATTGAAGCATTGTTGAGCTTGATCAGGTGAGGTGATATTGCGGTGAGGTAGGGATATTGAAGCAAAGGTTGGGATATCAGAGTGAATTTAAGGATATCAACACGTAGGTTTGGAGATGAATACGATGATCAGGTGAGGCCGCAAGAGTTAACAATGGATTACGAGTTTTTTTATTTTGGTTATATATATTATATATTATTTACATTATAAATATATAAATTATATATTATATATTATATATTATATATTTATAATTTATATTAGCAAATGTTAAAAAATCACAAATAAATTAAGAACATGTGTTTACTCCTTGGGTAGGGTATGTATACCTTTATAGAATTTAGCAGTCGAATCACTATAACAAAAAATTCATATACATTAGTAGTCCAATCCCATAGATGATGATGATGATGAAAACATTGATAATGTTAATTATGGTGATGACATTGATGATGACGATCATGATGATATGATAATGACAAGGATGGTTATTGCAATGACAATGACAATCATGATGATGATTATGATGAGGAGGAGGATTAGGATGCCAACAATGTTTATTAATAATGGTGACAAATACGACGGGGATGACAATGCTGACAATGAGCACGATGATGAATATGATGACGATGATGACAATGATGATGACAGTGATGATGATGGGTTTCCTATTCCTATTCACGAAGATGATGATGACAAAAATCATAATAATCAATTTCCATCATCATCTCTTGTTTTTGTATTCTACCCATCATGAATGCCAAGGGCCATTTATTCACAATTTTTTCAAGGGCCATCTCATTTGGTGTTTAAATACATAATGACGACTTCCTTGTAGCTACCCCTATTAATTGTAAGTTATATGTTACTACAAACAAATCCATTATTAAATACGTAGTACATAGTGCTCCTTACATCCACTTAGGGTTTGGAAAGGCTATAAAGTTTGAAAAACTCAAACCATTAAAGTCATTTTGATGACTAAAATAGTCTTGTGAATGAAAATTGGTGGTTTTGACCCAAGGTCAAACAAACAAGCCTTGAGTCATAAAATTATTTAGATTTGGATTTCATGGTCCATGCCTAGGGATTTAGGCCATCACAAATTCTCTATGTGATATAACAATGCCCATTACAAATATATTTGAAACATGAAGTATGTTTCTCATGGTATAAGGTGTTGGTCCTAAACTCTGCACTTGACTGGTAAAGGGAAGAGCTAGGCCACCTCAAGTTTATAATGATTGGGTTTTTGATAAGTTGGTTTTGTTGGTCAGCTTAAGGATAGGTTTTCAAAGACGGTAATCTCGTTGGACATGACACATAGTATAAAAGTAGGTTCTCCTTTGATAATGGTATGGATATTAATGGATAGTTGGGAATATTAAAAGACAAACATAGGAAACAATAACAAGCAATGAAATGAATCACTTGCTATGTGAGGATAAATAATTAAAATAATATCTTAAGACTTAGAAAAATACCTAGATGCAAATCATTTAATAGGTTTCCAAATAGTAGATATTTCGCTAAACAATAGTTGTATAACAGGTTGCAAAATCAACAAAAGATGAGCTAAAACAATGGTTGAAAGAATAAGTAAATGTACATTGCACACATCACAAAATTTGCATTCAAGACAAGATTAAACACTTAAATATTTGAGTAAGAGAAAACAAATATCATCAACATATATTCACTAGGTAGAGAACTTTACAGCCATATGAGTAGGTCCATCCCTTCTTTTTCCTCTATCCATCTCCAAAAACTCAACCCTCAAAACATACAAAAACTGCATATTTATTAGAAATGCAGAGGCTCTCGACCAGTGTGGAACTGGGGTTTAACTCTACCACATTTGTCATTAAACAACTTATTAACTTAACTACGAAACTGTTGGAGTGCAGTTATTCATACATGAAACTTAACTTAATTAAAAGGGGTGTGATTCATATCAAACACAAATAACCACTTATTATGCATTAACTTGAAATTTCTCAAGTTAAATAACTGAAAACTGCTACTGACAATGATATAATATTGATGCATGTGTTGGACCGAACTGATATCTCGTAGAAATGATCAAGAGTGACAGAACTTAGTTTTGTATCGATGATGGCACACATGCATGTTGTTGGAGGCCACCGGAGACAGTTGGAAGTGTGGCTATGCATTTCCCCCACTTATCTTTTTGAGGACAAAAGCAAGTCGTGTTGCACTTTTCTAGAGTCTGTACATGTAGTTTCTCCATTCCTGGTTTGGTGCCCCCTTTTAAACCTTTCAAATGTGAAATAAATGTCGGTGAGCCACCTTGGAATTTTGGATTTTGGAGGTTTCAGAGAGCATAGGATGCATATCCTCTGGAGGACATAACCCCCAAAGTCGTTAACCAAAACTAATCACTTATTAACCCTAGATTACCCTTAACCTTCATCATTTCAATACTTCAAGATTCTGACACCTCAGGGTTCAAGAGCTTGCATCTATTCTTGATAGAAATCTCAAGGAGTAAGATCTACCGAAGCTGACGTGGTAAACAATGACGTGTCCACATGCCAAAGACTGACACATGTCACTTGAAAATAAGTGAATTACACAACAAAATGACCTGAAATGAGTGTTACGTGTTATGATAAGAGAGTGTCATGCGTCAAAAATTGATAGACTCCACGTGTCTCTGGCATTTCAGCATTTCAGGGCTCCGTGCTTGTCTGGGAGTTAAACCTCCCGGATGAAATAAATCACGAAGTGACGTGGAAGTGAGGGCCCACTATGGCACTTTGGGGTCCGGTACTTCAGGGAACTATTGCTTCGAAGGCTTCAACACTTCGACATCTAGAGACTTCAGAAGATTTGAACCAATGGCAACTTCAGACGCCCAAATGCCAAAATCACGGAGTCATTCCTATTAAACCCCACATGAGTTTGAGACTCCAAATTTCCAAGAGTCATTGATCTACGTTGATTGTTGGATCTCCACCACTGAATATTTGACCTGTCTGTTTGGCTTAAATTCGAAGACCGAAATGGATTTCTTTGATTTACTGCATTTTTATGTGGGAGCTTACTCAGCTTACAAAGGACTTGTTTGACCTGGATGTCTTTTGCGCACATAAAAGACTTGGTGGACCTGATGCATGCTCAATTAGTAGAAAACATGATGACAAGTATTTCAATCTCAAACCAGAATATGTGTTTATCCTTCAAGAAAAATAGAAAAACTTTGCGCAAAGAATCAATCAATCCAGACAATAAGGAAAACCAAGTCATTGAAAAAATGGGAGACTAACTTGACCAACCTTAAGAGGAAATATTTATAGGAAGGTATGTAAAAGAGAGAAAGAAGGGGCAAGGGTGCAAACTTAGGTCTTAACATTGGCTCCTACTGGGGATAGCACTTCCTCGTGAGGTGCTAAGAACAGTAGATCAGATTCCTTAGAGTTAAAGAACTACTCTTACATCCCTTCTCTAAACTCAACTTATGCATGTAAGTCGTGTATCGTTGCCACTTTCTCTCGGCCAATGCATCTTATTGAAACCAAAACTGCAGCTATACCCCAGTGCGTTAGTTGGTTTATGGACTCTTTATTCACACACAATTAACTAATCAATTCGTCTTATCAATCTCTTCCTGCAAGAATTTTAGGATTGGTATGCCAAGTTGGGTGGGAAAGACAAAATCTACACCATAGACAAGATGAAATGGTGAGGTTCCCAACGACTTCTTAGTGTTGATTATGTCGATCCACAAAGCATATTTGATTTTAGAGTCTCGTAATTTCTTGTTTTTGACCAACAACTTATTGATAATCCCGATGAGAGTTTTGTTTGATGACTCTGCCAGACCATTCCCCTGAGGGTAATAGGGCATGGAATGTGTCAAGGAAATGTTATGATTTCCACATAAGTCAATCATGAATTTGGACTTGAATTCTTGATCATTTTCTATTATAAGATTGTTGGGGTAGCCAAATCTGGAAAAAATATTGGTTGCCACGAAATTCATGATCACCTTGTCAATGCCATTCCTGGTGGGCACAACCTCGATCCACTTGGTGAAATGATCATGGCAATGATAATCCACTTGTTTTTCCACTAGAGGATGGATTTATCTCACCTATGAATTCTAACCCCCATTGCTAAAATGGAGCACCGGTAGTGATAGGTTTTAGGGGTAGTAATAGTAGCTTTTGTTTTCCTGCAAATTTATGACATGCATTGCAGGCCCTAACAATAGTAAATACATCAGAGAAAAGGGTGGGCCAATAGTACCTTTCCCTTAGGATATTGAGAGTCGTGTTCTTCCAATGTTGGTTTCCTCCACATACTCCTCTCTGCATTTATGTTGTAACTTGTTTGGCTTCATTTTCATCACGACATTTTAACAAGATGCTAGCAGGATCCCTCCAATATAGGTTCTGGTTAGAAATGAAGAATTTGATAGCCTTCAATTTGAGAGAACTAGCCTTTGTCTTCTTCACATCTGGTGGACATTCAAGATGATTCAAAAAATAAATGGTGTTTCTATACCATGGTGAAGAGGAGTAATTTTCAAATACCTGCATGTTGTCTTGTCTAGGTTGTATGATGGGTGCATCTGTCTGGGTGAAGATTTGATGCAATTATAGCACCTGACAGTTTGATTTGGATAAAAAATTGGCAAGTCCTTTTCCCTTGATCAGCTTGGTGGGTTTTATGTGAAGGTCATACTCCAATAGTTTGACAATCCACTTCCCTCTTTTCCCCTCACTATATGGCTAGACCAGAATCTCTTTGAAAATGTTGCTAGGAACAAAGCTTGTTATGGTAGACTGTAACACATATACCCTGAAGGCATTGAGTTCTTTGACTAGTTTATAAGCCTACTTTTTGAATAGATTATGCTTCATCATAGCATCTCGGAGGGCTTTGCTAAAAAATGTTATGGGTTGTTCATGCCCTTCTCCATTATTTTGCAGTAGAAAAACAACAATGGTTTCCTCGAAAGTGAAAGAGAAGATGAAGAAATCATTAGCATAGTCAAGGCTGGTGAATATAGGGGCTTCAACTAAATCTCGCTTGATCCTTTGGAATGATAATTTTTCCTCTAGTGACCATTTTATCGTAGCATATTTCTTCAACATGTTAGTGATAGGATTCAGGATTTTGGCGAAATTTGGCACAAAGAACCTTAGGAAGTTTATCTTGACAATGAAATATTGAATAGCCTTTTTATTTCTGGGGATTTCGATCTCTTGAATGAAATAAAATCGCTTTGATCCATACCTCTTGCTGATATGATGTGGCCCAGGAGCTTCCCTTATGGCATGGAAAAGTGGGACTTTCTAGGATTCAGAGATATTTTGTATCTTCTGTATCTCTCGAAAACCTGCTCCAGATGTTGCAAATGTTCATCATTGGACTTGGAGAAAATTGTGATGTCATCCAAATATATAACCATAAATTTGTATTTTTCCCCCACGAAAGCTATGTCCATAGCCCTCTGAAAGATGGCCCCTGTGTTCATCATCCCAAAAGGCATCTTGTCATACATGAATGTTCCCCATGAGGTGGTGAATGTTGGTTTTTCTTTGTCCTCTTCACACACCACTATCTAGTTATAACTAGAGTATCCATCTAACAAGGACATCATGTGGGCACCTACCACCCTCTATAAAATATGATCCATCTTGGGGAGGGGTAATTTTCCCTTAGAGAACAGTTGTTCAGATTTCAGAAATCAACACACAAGTGTATCTCCCCATTTTCATTCCTCATAGGTACCAAGTTGGCCACCCAGTTTGAGTACCTCAATGGTACAATAATATTTTCATCGAACATTCATTTCATCTCTTTCTCGATTATGGACATCAACATGGAATTAAATTGTCGAATATTATGTACGAATGGCTTGGAGCCCACCTTCAAAGGGATCTTGTGATGGATTATGTCAGTGTCAAATGTCCCTAAATCGTCATACAACCATGAAAAACTATCAACAAACTTTTTTATGAGACCGACATACGTGTCCCTTTGTTTCACAGCTAATTCTTTGGACAACTTGGTGATCTTGGGATTCTCAATGGTCCCAAGATTGCAATATGTTATCTCTTCTTCTTGATTCTTCATGGTATCTCCTCTGGAAACATCATTACTATCAAAAAACCATAGGTTGAATCCACCCCCGAGAACCTTAAACTTGATAGGGAATGATTCTAGAAGAAAACCAATAGCCAAACAAGGTGAATGCACTAAGAAAAACTGATCATAAAATCCAACCATAACCAATAGAAAGTTCGAGCCTAAACTAGGAATATAGATTGCAGCCGCTATCAACTGTAGTTGCTCCCAGACTTGCACACTTGCCCAGTTTCTGCAGTGCACACTTCTTCCTAGCTGAAATTTTGAGTTGTTGTGTGACAAATGAGGTTTGGATACTAATATTTATAATGTTTTCCTGATCTTTCTAGGCTAAGTTCTCATTCTGGAGACTAAATACTTAATATTAAATATTTCCTTGAGACGACTTGTATTCTAGGGTTATGTTCAATGCTTTAGGGTTTCTTTTTGCTTCCCAAAATATTTTATTCTCATCATGGTTATGGATGGAGGCAAAGACCTCTCGTAGCTACCATAATATCAACACTCCCTCATAGCTAGTGAGGTATTGAAAGCAATGGTCTTGAGCATAAAAATACCATTCAGTCAGTAGCATCATCATCTCATGATTAGATCATGAGCACCATCATCACTAGCATCTGATACCATCAACTGCATCATCTCTCGAATCCATACACTATATGAGTAATCAGGCATGATGTTGAATAAGTCACTCACTCCATAGAGTGATACAAGGACCATTCTTCTAATTTGGACATATGTCCTAGAAGAATGATTGTCCCAACAGAGCTAAAATCTATCCCATGGACTACAGTGACCATTCCTATAGGAATGTCAATCTAGTATTATTTTCTAATAAATTCATAGAGATCCATCTCAACCTATATGCCTTAGAAAATATCAACACAATTGATAGTCTACATGGTAATCAAAACAATGTCATTCAATAGAACACAACTGTGTCTATCCATAGTAGTATACAACTACAATCTAGTGGTACACTATCACACCAAGTATCACACAAATACTTAATCAGTGATACATAGTCAAAACCAGTGGAACACATCGAGCACAGTATCATACATCTATTATCCAAATACATATAGTATCCATAGAAATCATATCATCTAATATCAACATGCACATAAAAACAATATCATGATATAAACTGAGTCATTTGGGCCATTCTTCCACTCACATCTGTGAGATCTGGAAGAGCATATTCCATCAAAAGGTAAAACATCATCCATGAGATACCTAGACTATTCTTCTCAAGCATAGAAGAATATATGTCACGATTTCTGATCCTGGACCATTCAGCTAATTGGGCCATTCCTCCGGCACTAAACAAAGTGCAACCTGGAGAGAATGAGTCTACCCTAGGGAATGCATGCCCCTGATTTTTGAACCTAGACCATTTACCTAACCAGGCCATTCTTCTAGAACTAAAGAAAGTGCAACCTAGAGAGAATGAGTATTCCCTAGGGAATGAATTTCTAGACCATTTCCTAAGGAAATGATGGTCTTGCACCAACCTCCAAAATGGACCATTCATCGAAACTGCTCACAACTGTGAACTTCGAAATAATGACTACCTGGCAAGGCAAACCATTCTACTTGACCACTATTGAGAGTGACTATCAAGAAGAAACACTGTCCTAGACCACTCCCCCACACTAGCCACAAGGGGAATTGATGTCTATGGTACATAAAAAATCTATCAAACCATTTTCATTATGAAAATGACTGTCCGATATGGACCATTTTATGAACTGGAAAATTCCTATCCGTAAAAAATCTCAAACCAATTTCCAAACTGGAAAGGAATTGCTCATCCTGGACCATTTTTCAAACTGAAAAATGACTGTCCATAAATCAATAACACATCAGTACTCCCTCCCAACCTGGGAGTCATCTCTTCCCTTTTCAATAAGGAAGTCATCTCCACAAGCTCCAACCTATTCCTTGAGTACTCAAAAGTTTTCATCTTGGACAGAGGATTTACCAAAATATCTATTATTTGCTCATATGTGGAGATATATTGGAGAACCACTTTTGTTTTATGGACCTCATAACGGAGAATGTAATGCTTGATCTCAATGTACTTCAATATTTCTAGAACACTGGTTTTCTCTGAAGGCTTCATATATATATTTATCATTACAGTATATCATGGTTGGATTCAACTCTTTTATTTGTTGCTAGCTCATGAAATCGTGGCAGTGAACTGGAACATATCCAAGTGGCACTTCTTCTGTCATCATGAAATTTTTTCATGGATTGGCAATCCATCATCTTGGAATTTTGAGTAACCATTCTAATACAATATCTCTATTATATAAAGTTTTCACCATGCTTCTGATGTTCATTGGAGGCTCTGCACCAATTTGTCTTCTTCCACTTCCATACAAGAGTCTCTTTCTACTATACCTCAAAACCTTGAGGTTTCTCTACAAATTCCTCCTTATTCAATTACTTTGTTGAGGAGAACAGTCCTTACATTCATCTGATGTAAACTCCAACCCGTGGATATTGTAGGAGATATAATGGATCAAGCAGAGGTATCTTTGGTTACTGGAACAAGTTATCATCATAGTCTTCTCCCTCCATCTAGGAGAACCTTTAGTTATAGATCTTGCAATGCTTCCATTCATAAGTTGTCCATACATTGTTCATCATCACAACTTCCATTTCTTCTGCTTGGTTTTTTCCAGTGGGTTCAAACCAATCTGGTAGTCTTGTGATTCTTGATATAATGACTGGTTGTTCTGGTTTTTATTTCTCTCTTGAAATATTCATGTTCTTCCTCATGAATCTCTTTATCTCTTGGGTCCATGGATTTTTCTATAGATTCCATTCCCTAAAGATTACAACTTCTTCCTTTCATCATAGGATCATGGATGTGGGTGGAAAACTAGGGATACTTTAAGGCTTATTTTCAAAGAATACTTCTTCTAAAGTCAAATTGAACACATGTGCTTTGCATGGCTTCTACCATTAATGGGAACATGGATATCTACTTCATAATCCTCAATGGATCATATTATTTAGGATTATCTCCCTCATAATACTTTCTTCATGCATGAATGCATGCTCTTCTTTTAGAATTATATAATCGGCTCCCTCCAACTAGGAGATTCCACGCTTTCGTCTACATCCTTATTGCCTTCTACAAAGTGTCACAAGTCTTTTTTTAATTTCCTCTTGATTTGTTGACTTCTTTTTGTTTTTACTTCTTCCATGTTTATTCAAGTTTTATTCTGATTTCGTCTTATCTTGTAGCTGTTACTTATGTTAATAGCTTCCACATGAATTGTTACCAAGGGTTGTCGATGTACTTTATCTTTTCATGTGTATTGCTTGACTTGTAGTCATCATGATAGCAATCCTTATCTTCTTATTCTTCTATAGGTATTGTTTCTCTTTGAACATCTTATCTTCTAAGAAATAGATATGCAAGATATGTACAGAAATTATGTAAACATGGTATGTACAAGAATTATGAAGAATATTGTTACCTTGTCTTAGAAGAAGAAGTTTGTTTTATCCTGCTTGGCCTTCTTTGAGGGTTCCCTTTCTTTGGAAACTAATGCTTCGTGTGTTTCCTTCCTTTTCTTTACCTCAGTAAAATGATTCTTGTAGTGACCATATTTTCGAGAGTTGAAGCATTGTATTTTTGACATATCTTTCTCTTGATTTGATTTATTCCTTGAGCCAAACTTCTTTTTATTCCTAAAATTCTTGAACCTTGCTGTGAAATCTTGATCATCGTATTTCTTTTGGGGTTTCTCTTTTGCAATAATCCTTTATTCTTCTTGTGCACAACGAGTCCAAAATTCTTCAAATGTGGGATACTCCTTTCTTGTGTTCATTCTTGCGAAAAATGCATCCCATGTCTTGGGAAGGCCATTGAGTACTATATTTACCAGTTCTTTCTCTGAAATGATTTCTTCAATATCTTGTAGTTGATCTCTTAACTAATATATTCTCACAAGGTATGATGTTATGATGTCATCATCATTCATTTTCATGTCACGGAGCTCATTCTTTAGACTCATTATGTGTCCAGTGTTTCTGACTGAGAAGAGGTTTGTTAGGGAATCGTACATCTTCTTAAATGAGTCAAGATGGGATATGTAGGGTATCAAGTGGTATTTTATAGATTCCATTATGATACTCATGGAATTGATGTCACTGTCTTTGAACTTCTCCATAACTACAACGTTATGAAGTTCCTTCTCTTTTCCTTCTTTGAAATGTGGTTCCACGATATTTCCTTTTAGAATATCCAACACTTGATTCTTGGAAAGGATGATGTCAATCCTTGTCTTCCATGCTCTAAATTTAGAATCCCCTTCTAACTTGTTTTCTGACTTCATAGAGTAAGTCATAATTTCTTTGACTTGGTCAACCCTTGATTTCAACCAATAAATCAATCTTGACATATTAGCTTGCTGAGAGTACCAAGAGATGCACTAGGATAGGGTGCACTAGGCTATCCATAAATTAGGTCTATATCTTCATTGAAGGTGCCTCAACAAGAGGGTTAGGGTTTCGTTGCTGCAGCAAAAATTGGTTTCAACTGCAACTATAACTGAGCAAATCCTCCCAATCTATCTTCCAGCAGTTAGACTGTCCGAAGATAGTGTAGGCCCATAAACTATTATAAAGTAATGGATGTGCTCATTTAACCATAGACAATATAACAATATTGTCACCCAACCATAGGCTGAAGCCACCCCCGAGCACCTTAACCTTGACAAAGAATGATTCTAGAAGAAAACCAATAGCCAACCAAGGCTAATGCACCAAGCAATACCGATGAAAAATTCCAACCATAACTAATAGAAATTGCAACAACTGTCGACTACAGCTACTCCCTAGACTTGTGCACTTGCCCAGTTTATGCAATCTACACTTCTTCACAATTGAAATTTTGAGTTGTTGTGTGCCAAATGAGGTATGGCTACTTATATTTATACTTTTTCCCTGAGTTGTCTGGGTCGACTTCTCATTCTGGAGACTAAATACTTAATATTAAATATTTCCTTGAGTTGACTTGTCTTCTAGGGTTATGTTCAATGCTTTAGGGTTTCTTCTTGCTTCCCAAAATATTCTATTCTCATCAGGGTTACATGTGGAGGTAAATACCTTCCACAACTACAATTATATCAACAACTTGTCCTCTTGGAATGTGATTGGTTTTCAACTCCACAATATTGTGGTCAGATACTATCTTTAGAAAATGAGATGTTTGTTGATTTTCTAATTCATTATTTTCACCTTCTTATCTTTCTTGGTTGATTGAGATATTGGAGAATTCATAAATGGTGTGTAGAAATATTTTCATCTCTAGATCATCACTAAATACTTGCCAGTGCATTATGTTGTCTGGTATGGTTTTTTTATGTCTTATTTCAGCCTTGTATTTAATATTTGGACCAATGGGAGGCCTAAAAGTGTTGGTAGCTAAGGCTAGAGAATTTTCCTTCTAATTCTCCTCTCCGGGGATGAAGGATATGTTAAATGATAGAAAGAAATTGTCGATTAGGTCCCATACTTCATTTATGTATTGCTTGATCATCTGTTGTCTAGCTTGATAGATTTTCTTGACCCATTTGATGATTAACTCAGAATCACAAAAAACTTCTAAACAGTCAATGGCCATGTCTTTTACAACCCTCAATCCCAGCACTAGAGCTTCATATTCAAATATATTATTAGTAGTTTCAAACTCAAGATTATAAGAGAGTTTTATTACCTCTTGTGAAGGGGAAATGAGGAGTATACCTACCCTGGATCCTTCCTTTGATAAAGATCCATCGAAATACATTTTCCATACTTTGTTTTGTTGATCTGTCAGTGGTTGATCTTTGTGTTGGCTAACTAATATTTCCATTTCATCATGATTTAAATGAAAAACAAATGAGCCAATATCACCCTCAACAACATAAATTGGGTGATTTATTGGGTCACGATTATCACTGACAATATAGGATAATCATACCTCTCTGTATAGCCTCCTATGTTCCCCTTTGAACACAAGGATGGTGGCATAATTGAGGTCCATTTGTAATGATCCTCCAACCTTCTTAGCCCAAGTTATGGATAAGAGCATACCAAAATTCGGGGGAATGTCATCCACAACAATGTCCATCACTACAGTCTTCATTGGTAATTGTGCCAAATAAACCACCATATCTTTTATCAATCCTAGACATTTTACTTTCTTAGAATCATAGGAGTATAGTTCTTCGTAGGGTTTGGTGATATCCAGACCTAGTTCTTCCATAAAAACCTTGGGCATAACATTGTGCGAGGCGCGTGAGTCCATGTTATCCACATTTTTCGTCATCGGGATGATGTCATGACAGTGTCATGATAATAGGAAATCAAACTCTTTATTAAGAAAATTTTCATGAGGAAGGTTACACTTGTCAGTTTCCAGAAAGCATAGTTTAAAAGATAGTTCGCAGGCTGCATATATACTCACCTACGGGAATCCTTAATTCCCGCAGGCTGCCTTCAGCTTGACTGCGAACTTCTCACACTGTACTTGAAGTCAGGGTGTGTACATGTTTTTAAAAAAAGGAAAATGGATGAGTTCTCGATCCTTCTAGAAAGAATCTTCTAGAAGGATGAGTTGGCTTTCAAATGGTTGGCAAAATACTGACTTTCCAGATATCTTGGGATCATTCTCTATCCAAGTAAATAAGTTATCTTCTACTATATATTGAGGAGATTGCTCATGGAAAGGGTTAACAAGAAAAAACAAGAAAGATTAGAAGCAAGCTAGTAAGAGATTGGTTGGAGAATCAGGGCAAGACTGTATGGAGGATTGAAGCTACAACAACAAAGGACAATAGCAAGAGCATCTTATGTGGTTGATTTTCTTCGTGCATGAGCAAGTGTGTGTGTCAGAACTAGGAGCCATTGAAAGGAGATCTATGACATCAAGGCTCAGGTTGTATATTTCTCTTTCAGTTAATTCAATACATGAATA
>ML776625.1:1168164-1180273 GCA_009831015.1 Picea engelmannii | reverse complement strand
TTTTATCTCTTTTCCGGGCTCGATGTGGTTACACGAAAAAGGAACCCCCCTGGAGTTGACTTTAATCCCTTTTCACGACTCCCTAAACATGAAAAGATTGTCGAGCGACCTTGCTATTTTCACGCTCGTTAAAGTATTTGAACATACGCATCCTCTGAGCGATAGTTTAACCTTTTTTCGGTCTCGTTGGATTATTGTACGAAAAAGGCACTGAGAGAGTTCTCTTTTAAGTGTTTTTCCAAACTCTATAATCCTGAAAAACCTTCGAGTTTTCTATCTCTGGACTCGTTAAACAAACATTGACAGACCCGTGATGGGATCGAACCACTCCTTCTTAGGGTTCGTTAAAAATACTCCGAGGGACTCGTCCGAAGGATGAGCTTATATCAACAAGCATATGTGATCCTCTTCAAGCTTGCGTAAAAATAAAGAGGTACTTGCTAGAAATGGTGGGGGGAAAATTTGGGAAAGGGATATGTTTTGTCTTTGAGTTAATTGGCAGTAAGTGTCACTCTTGAACATGAAACCCCCTATTCATCATCTGAAGTTGGTTTGGGAAATCCATTTTCCTCTCAATCGATTTGATTACAAGGTATTTCCATGTGTCGTTTTTGAGTCAATGTTGCCGAATCATTGGTCGTGTCACCCATATGTTCAAGAGCTGTCCATTTGAAAACCTCTATTGAGTTGGCCATCTGCAGTTATCCTTTCAATTTGTGTTGGCCTTCCCTGTGTCCAAAGTCCAATTGCTACATGCTATGTTTCATCATCAAACTCTGTTACTCATTTTGTGTCACTGATGGGGGATACATCAAGGCCCTCCTGTGACGATTCTTGTTCCGTCGACTTCATCACATTATCCAGGATTAAGACTTAGAAATCATTAAGTACATTGAAGCTTGCATGCCTCAATGGCAAGTTTCTCGCTTTCGACAGTGGGTTAACATCATTGACCTCTGATCAAAAGATTTCGTCGGGTGTTCGACATCAACTCATTTATTCACATTCGTTGGATTGTACTATTGCACCTTGGGAGTCATTGACATTAATGGTGATTTCCCTCGCACTTGTTAATGGTATACATCAATGACCGGTAATCAAGTGGTTTCTCCCATGTTTGACTTCGACACATGTAATCACATGGTTAGAATCGTACTTTGGGTGATGATATTGAAGACCCTGGATCTTATCTTTACATCCAGGTTGCGATGGAGTATGTATATTTTGCGACACATAGATCCACTGTGTATGGTTCGTGGCTATGTTGTCTTGATTTCACATTTGTCGCACAGATCCATAGTGTATTCCGGTGGCTGTGCTATATTATAACTACATGGATCCACAGTGTATGATTGGTGGCCATGCCCTTTGTTTTTGATGTCATCAATCTATGATCTGAGTATGGGAATGCCTACCTCGGAATTGATATATTTGATATTCTTCTGATACTTCGTTCTTTGTAGGTCTCTGATTAGATGTGCTCTTAGTTCTTGACACACACATGCAGATTACAAAGTCTATCGACTGTCACTAGTTCCGCTCTCAGACTTTGGGGGGCATTCTGTTATCCACATTTTTGGTCATCGGGATGATGTCATGATAGTGTCATGATAATAGGAAATCAAACTCTTTATTAAGAAAATTTTCATGAGGAAGGTTACACTTGTCAGTTTCCAGAAAGCATAGTTTAAAGGATAGTTCGCAGGCTGCATATATACTCACCTGCGGGAATCCTTAATTCCCGCAGGTTGCCTTCATCTTGACTGTGAACTTCTTGCACTGTACTTGAAGTCAGGGTGCGGACATGTTTTTAAAGAAGGAAAATGGATGAGTTCTCAATCCTTCTAGAAAGAATCTTCTAGAAGGATGAGTTGGATTTCGAATGGTTGGCAAAATACCGACTTTCCAGATATCTTGGGATCATTCTCTATCCAAGTAACTAAGTTATCTTCTACTATATATTGAGGAGATTTCTCATGGAAAGGGTTAACAAGAACAAACAAGAAAGATTAGAAGCAAGCTAGTAAGAGATTGGTTGGAGAATCAAGGCAAGACTGTATGGAGGACTGAAGCTACAGCAGCAAAGGGCAATAGCAAGAGCATCTTATGTGGTTGATTTTCTTCGTGCATGAGCAAGTGTGTGTGTCAGAACTAGGAGCCATTGAAAGGAGATCTATGACATCAAGGCTCAGGTTGTATATTTCTCTTTCAGTTAATTCAATACATGAATATGTCCCTTTCCCATAATGATGATGTCATCTTATTACATGATTCCTTGATCACATGTATAGACTAGATATTGAATACATTAATTTGTTTGCACTTCAATTGGTTTGTACTGTTGTGATTGGACGACGCAAGAGAATCGAAGCGAAGCAAGGAACAACAGAGATTTAAGGAGAGCATTCATAAGGTATGTCCACTATCCATTTCTCTTAGTTCGTTCAATAATCTAGATCTAGGGAAAGAGTAGTATTCTGTCTCGTTTTGTTCTAGATCCAGGTGGATCTAGGGAGATTGATCTGTGTCCGCACTCACGAATTTATCCATTAACAGTCCATAAGACAATTATGAAAGATATGTCATGGACATTTAAATATATATAGAATGGTGGAGAAGCATCAGAGCCATCCTTAATGTGTGGACCTACAATAATGGCTAGGTTCTCATCCTGCAGACTAATTACATTAGAAGATACAATGGAGGTGGTTGGATGCAAAACTTTCATGATGGATTTTTTGAAAGGTTAATTCTTCATCAATTATGTCAAAGGCACATGGATATTGATCTTGCTCAATTGATTCTCTAGGATTAAAGAAGTTGGTGGCCTATCAGCTTTATTTATTTAAGGGACTACAGGTTTGGATGTGGGAAGTTGTTGAGCTTAATATGACATACCTTTACTTGGGTTTGGCTTGGGAGGAACTTCAGCCTATTTTTTTTTATCAGAGGTGGTGGCTTTGGGAGCCCCCACTCTAGGCCTTAAATCATACTTTCTATGGGGTTGGACTTGAATAAATCCCTCTTACGCTATTTGATTATCAAACTAATTTGACAATTGTGCTACCTCATATTCTTGTTGTGTTAAATGACTAGTATACAAATATGTTTCATTGAAAAGTACAACAACAGTATAATCTACAACATCTCTATATACATCTATATCCTCAATCTGATTGTCTTGGAAAGGAGGATCTACCCTTTGATCATCAACATTCCTCCTTTCTCTATGCATTATCTAAGGGGCATCATTAGGCCTTCTAAACTTATTTGGATTTCTATTTATATCCCCTTAAAAATATTTTTTTGCTTGTTTAGATTCCCAATTTAGCTTAGCTATTTTAGATGTCATATCCTTCAATTTTTTGATCATTTCATCAAGTTTGGAATCAGATGTCACTGAGTTAGAGGCAGGGGATTCTTCTCTTTGTTTCTTCCTATCTTTATCATATCTAGTCTTTAACTTGTCTGATGCCAAGATATTGGATTCAACCTCAATGGTTGCCTCCTTCATGTACAACAAGGTGGTGGATCTTCTCTCCCTCAACAGAAGGGAGAACTCTGCATCAAATGCATTGGCATAAGTAATCTTGGAAAATTATTCATTTGGTTTGATATCATTTTGGATTATACCATACATCTTATTGAATCTCTTGGTGAAGTTTGAAATAGATTCACCATTCTTTCTCTTTAGAGCCCCAAACTCAGTGATGTAGTAGATATAATATCTTCTATCTCCCAATTTCTTTATGAAAGATTAATATGACACCTCAATGCATGTGATGGAGGCTAAAGGAAGACCCCAGAACCATTTCCTTACTTCCTCATCCAAACTCTACAAAAACAACCTCATCCACACATATGTATAGTCAATGTTAAAGTTGTCTGCAAATTTGTATAAGGCTACTAGATGTTCCTCAGTAGTGACATCACCTTCCCCATTATATCTTGGTAAATATTTCATGAAATATGTGGTTGGGAGTGCATGTAATCCTATAGGAAGAACTAGGTGTGGATATCTGGCAGCAATTATGACATCCATCATGTTAGCATCTATTGCTTGGGAAATAGGAATCTGAAGAATTATGGGAGCTACAGGGGTGGATGTTGGACTAGATGATGAAGTAGAGTTAGGAGTTGAATATGTCTAAGGTTCCTTGGAATTGTGATTCCCGAGGCTAGCAAATTCAAGGTGCTTGCGATGATGAAGAGAAGTAGACTCTTTGGGAACAACTTTAACCTTGAGGGGGAGGTATCTCTTTGAGCTATTGTGGATTTTCTTAGTTTCCTTTCTGGCTCAAAAACTGTTGTGTCTTTATCAAGATTAGGATGAGCCTTGGTGGCTTTGATGTGTTCATATTTGGATCTTTTGAGTCCTTTTCTGGGTGCCAATATTTATTTCATAATTTCTACTCAGTGGAGTCGCTAGGTGAGAGATGATAGTCTGTCTATGTCTGATCTTTGTTCACCATCAAAGGTCATAGATATTCAATGTCATTCTCCTAGGGAAATATATTTCATTACTATGTTCCTTGACAGTGACGCCAAAAGATGTTGGTCCTAAATTCTACACCTGGCTGCTAAAGGCAAGAGCTAGGGCACCTCAAGTTTATAATGATTCGTTTTTTGATAAGTTGGTTTTATTGGTCAGCTTAAGGATATGTTTTCAAAGATGGTAATCTGGTTGGACAGGCCACACAGTATGAAAGTAGGTTCTCCTGTTCTAATGGTATGGATATTAATGGACATTTGGGAATATGAAAATACAATCATATGAAATAATAACAAGAAATCCAATGAATCACTTGCTATGTTAGGATAAAGATTTAAAATAATATCTTAAGACTTAGACAAATACCTAGATGAAAATCATTCAACAGGCTGCCAAATAGTATATCTTTTGCTAAAAAATAGATGTATAATAGGTTGAAGAATCAAAAAAATATGAACTAAAACAATGGTTAAAAGAATAAGGAAATGTACATTGCACATATCACAAAATTTGCATTCAAGACAAGATTAAACACATAAATATTTGAGTAAGAGAAGACAATTGTCATCAACATAAATTCACTAGGTAGAGAACTTTATAGTCATATAAGTAGGTCCAACCCTTCTGCTTCCTCTATCCTTCTCCAAAAACTCAACCCTCAAAACATATAGAAACTATATATTTATCATAAATGTAGAGGCCCTCGACCAGTGTGGAAATGGGGTTTAAATCTACCACATCTTTCGTTAAACAACTTATTAACTTAAATGTGACACTGCTGGAGTGCAGTGATGCATAATTCAAACTTAAATTAATTAAAAGGGACATGATTCATATCAAACACAAATGACCACTTATTATTCATTAAATTGAAATGTCTCAACTTAAATAACCAAAAACTCCTACCGGCAATGATATAATATTGATGCATGTGTTGGAGCAAACTGAGGTCTGACAAAAATGACAAAGAGTGACAAAAATGAGTTATGTATCAATCATGGCATGCATGCGTGTTGTTGGAGGTCACTAGAGAAAATTGGAAGTGTAGTCGTGTCTTCCCCCCACTTATCATTTTGAGGACAGAACCAAGTCATGTTGCACTTTTTTGGAGTCTGCATGTGTAGCTTCTCTATTCCTATTTTGGTGGCCCCCTTTAAACCTTTCAAATATGCAATAAATGTGGGTGAACCACTTCTAAATTTTGGTGTTTGGTGGTTTTGGCACACAGAGGATGCATATCCTCCGGAGGACAAAACCCCCAAAGTCATTAACCAACACTAATAATTTATTAACCCGAGATTGCCCTTAACCTTCATCATTTCAGTACTTCAGGACTCCAGCTCCTCGGGGTTTGGGAGCTTGTGCTTGTAATTGATATAAATATCCTGTAGCAAGTTATACCAAAGTTGACGTCGAAAAAAATGACATGTCCACATGCCAGAGAGTGACGCGTGTCACTCGAAAATGAGCAGATGACGCAACCAAATGACCTAAAATGAGTGCTACATGTCATGATAGGAGAGTTCCACATGTCAAAAGTTGATGGACGCCACGTGTCTCCAAAATTTCAACATTTTGGGGCTCTACGCTTGTCTTGAAGTTAAATCTCCCAGATGAACTAACTAGCGAAGTGACATGGTAATGAGGGCCCACTCTGACACTTTGGGGCTCTGGTACTTTGGGGAACTACTGCTTCAGAGGCCTCGACGCTTCAGAAGATTTGAACTAATGGAAACTTCAGACGCCCAAACACCGAAATAGAGGAATCATTCTTGTTAAACCCCACGTGAGTTTGAGACTCTGAATGTGTGAGAGTTGTTGATCTGCATCGACTGTTGTATCTCAACCATTGAATATTTGACCTTTTTTTGGGGCTTAAATTATAACCCTGAAATGGACTGCATTGATTTTCTATCTTTTTATGTGGGAGATTACTGATCTTACAAAGGACTTGTTGGACTTGGATGTCTCCTGCACACATAAAATACTTGGTGGACCCATTGCATGCTCAATTAGTGGAAAATATGATGACAAATATTTTAAAATAAAACCATAATATGTGTTTATCCTTCAAGAAAAAAAAGAAAAACTTTGCGCAAAGAATCAATCAAGCTAGACAATAAATAAAACTAAGTCATTGAACAAATGGGAGATTAACTTGACCAACCTTAAGAGGAAATATTTCTAGGAAGGTACGAAAAATAAAGAAAGAAGGGGCAGGGGTGTAGACTTAGGTATTAACATAAGGAATGGTCTAGGATCAAACAACATGGTACAAGATCATAGAAATTTCCTTAGGGACTCAAGGGCCATGTGTGATGTCTTATACCACCACACATGCCCTAGATATGGAATATTTATCCTATGAGTGATATGTGGCTACCACTATAAGGATTTATGCACCAAAGTTATTTCACTAGATCTGTTTCATGTTATATGCCTTAAATATGGGGTATTATTCCATAACAGTTTCTCTTTTAGCTCCTAGGATATGTGCATATCCCACACCACCACAACAATGGGATATTGTCGTAATTTTAAGGTTTCCTATACAACAATTTACCAAGGCCAAAAGACATAGTTGTAGGCTATTAAATTTTCCTTTATGTCTTATATGATCCAGGTGGATATTGGTGGCCACCCACCTATTCCATGGGATTGGAAAACAATTTTCCATCTTGGCACTTGTTCGACAGTTTTTTCGGTTTCAAACTATCAGGGCCGTTTTGAGGCCCTAAACGACATTTTTTGGAGATTTGGGGCCCAAGTGATGGCCAAAGGCTCTGACTCGGTATAGTCTAAAATATTTCTTCTTGGCTAGACCTTTCCAATGGTGTATCGAGCCCCCCAAATGAAGATCATATGCAAAATTTATGCCCTGGGGAAGTTGACATATCAACTACCCCCATTGGGGCCCACAAACCTTTTGGATTTTCATCTTCCAAGGTTACGATTTTGTATTTTACTAATGTTAAAAAGGCCTTTGGGGCCTTATTGTAACAATCATATTATTGCGAATGAGAGGAGCTATCACATCTCTTCTTAGATATAAGTTGCCACCATTCTAGCAACTCTTTCATTCTCTATTTTTATAGTTCTGTACATTTCACACATTAATAGAAATTGTGTATTACTATATATTTGTGTTTATGGTTTCATATTTGATACATTTATGTTATATTATTGGATATCCATGATATATCTCTACATTTATTTATTATATCTCTTCTCTCATTTCGTGCCAAAAATAATATGGATTAGTGGTATCATAGCAGGTTGCTCTTGATCATTTTTTAGTGCATGTCCCCGACGAGGTCTAAGTATATAAAGTTGGGTCTTGAGCTTGTCTCTCTTGAGGAAAATATCTCTCACATGCACAAGAAACCCTCCATGGAGGAAGAAAATAAAAATGACAGATCATATGATTCTATTAATCTATTGCTTGAGCAAGGTCTCACGCAACATAGGGGTGAAATGATGGAGAGTTTTTCCCACATCCTTCAACACCTATTGATAAAAACATGGGCGTATTCATAAATTTTCCACTCTGGAAGAACCTCTCATTTCAAGGTACAATTTATTTTTTATATTCCCATATTT
The DNA here is from genome assembly GCA_009831015.1 of Picea engelmannii. Taxonomy (NCBI): domain Eukaryota; kingdom Viridiplantae; phylum Streptophyta; class Pinopsida; order Pinales; family Pinaceae; genus Picea; species Picea engelmannii. The sequence goes on along the minus strand of ML776625.1, from coordinate 1,172,181 downwards.
GAAGGACAAATAGATGCAGATGCCCTAGAAAAATTGTTAAATCTGCTAGAAGGTTATTTCTTTGTTCATAATTTATCTGACAGGGAAAATATCACCTTCAAACTCCTTAAGTCTCTCCCCCATGTCAAATATTGGTGGAAAACTTACTGGGAAAAAATTTCCATAGAGGAGTCTGGAATATATGGGGTCGATCCCACTTGGGATTATTTTCTGGATGCGGTAAAGGAACAATATTACTCTGTTGGAAACTATGAGGACCAATGTATGAGATGGACCACACTACAACAAGAAAGGGGCCAAGAATTTACAGAGTTTACAAATACATTCCATACCTTGTGCACCAAGCTAGGTATCAAGGACTCTGAACACAATTTGGTTCTAAAATACTATGGGGCTCTACACAGATACATCCAAACTGAAATGTATTTTCTTGACATTTCATCACTTGGTTATGCTTAACGATTGTTGTTAAAATCGAGAAGAAGTTTAAGCACTAGAACAAACAGGAGTTTGAGTATGCAAATCCACAACAGCCAAAGTATGATAAAGGCATCCTTAATAAAGAACCTCCTGAAAACCAGTTGAATCCACAGGAAAAGAAGGGTCATAGGAAGACGAAGAAGGACACCAAAAAATGGTGTGATTTCCACAAAATCCCCTAGAAAAACACCGATGAATGTCGCTCAAAAAAATCATTGGTGGTCGATATCAAAGAAAAGGAGCTGAAACCATATTCAAAATCTGATTAAAAAAATACTGGTAGAAGATAGATCATAGATCCAGATCCCACTACTATTGTCATGACCGCAACAATTCAACCAGAAGAACCAATAGATACTGAAGAGGAGGAGTGCATTTTTAATTCACATATGTGGGTGAAGGGGACCCCACTAGATTTTATTGTTCATAGCAGAAGATAGAAAAAACTCATCTTAGTAGAGGCCAACAAACAGTTGGGATTGTTGACAACACCACACCCACAACCATACAACATCAAGTGGCTTCGCCAAGAATTAGATCTTCGTGTTAGCCAGAAGTTTCGATGGTCATACGACATCCAACCCTTCAAGGATGGATTATTATGTGATGTTTCCCCACTGGAGTTTTGTGATTTTCTATTGCGCCAACCATATATTTGGAAACACCATGTTGTTTATGAGTCTCGACCTGACAGTGGCACTGTTTCTCTGGGGGCTCATCTCTATAGAATACAAGAGGTAGTTCTAGCTACTATTCCACCTAAACAGTTCTGCAAGGTAGTATCTCATACTAAAAAATTCAACTTCTTCAAAATATGTTCAAAATGTGAACATAAGTACATTGCAACCACTACAGCCTTGCCCCAAGCACCTTCTATCCAACAGAAGTAGGTCGACAAGGTTGTAGCAAAATGAAAATATTCTTTCTTCACACATTCTTCGCATGTATCTTAACTTGTTGAATAGACTTAGCCTCATGAACAATAGGTTCATGACAACCTTCCACAAATCAAGTAGCTTGATGTCCCCAACAAGGCAAGAAACTCACCAAGATTCAGATACAACAATCACTTTTCCCTCTCCCCTGGGAACTCAACCCAATTGAGACCATTTATTCCTAATGAGGGAGGATTGATCTAGGTGTATATCGGTGGCCACCCACCTATTCCACAGGCTTGAAAAACAACTTTCGATCTTGGCAGTTTGTCGATAGTTTTTTAGGTTCCAAACTTCTGGGGTTGTTTTGAGGCCCTAAACGACGTTTTTTGGAGATTTGAGACCCAGGTGAATGCTAAACATATTAACCTCCACCAATAAAAAATAATTCTTCTTGGTTATACCATTACAATGGTGTATCGAGTGCCCGAAACAAAGATCTTATAAAAATGTTACACCCCTGGGAAGTTGACATATCAACTACCCCCATCGGGGCCCACAAACCTTTTGGATTTTCATCTTACGGGGCTAGGGTTTTGGATTTTAATTATGATAAAAATTGCTTTGGAGCATCATTGTAACAATCATCTTCTTGTGAATGATAGTATCTGTCACATCTCTTCTCAGAGATAAGCTACCACCATTCTAGCGAGTCTTTCACTCTGTATTTTTATAGTTCTGTACATTTCACACATGAATAGAAATTGTGTAGTATTGTATCTTTGTGTTTATGGTTTCATATCTAATACATTTATGTTATATTGTTGGATATATGTGATATCTCTGTACATTTATTTATTATATCTCCACTCTCATTTCGTGGCAAAAGTAATATGGATCAGTGGTATCAGAACAAGCTTCTCTTGATCATTTTTCAGTGCATGTCCCTGATTAGGTCTGAATATAGAAAGTTGGGTCTCTATCTTGTCTCTCTTGAGGAAAATCTCTCTCGCATGGACAAGAATCCCTCCATGGAGGAAGAAAATAAAAACAATAGAGAAGACAATTCTATTACTTTGTTTCTTGAGAAAGGTCTCACGTGACAGAGGGACGAAATGATGGAGAATTTTTCCCACATCCTTCAACGCCTGATGATAAAAATAGGATCTTATTCATCAAGCGGCCACTTTGGAAGCACCTCTCATTTGAAGGTACAAATTAATTTTGAAATTCCCATATTTGAAGGACAGGTAGATGCAGATGCCCTAGAAAAATGATTAAATCTGCTAGAAGGTTATTTCTTTGTTCCTAATTTCTCTAACAGGGAAAATGTCACCTTCCCACTCCTTAAGGCTCCCCCCCATGTAAAACATTGGTGGGAAACGTAATGGGAGAAAAGTTCCACAGAGGAGTCTAGAATATACAGGGTCGAGCTCACTTGTGATTTTTTTGTCGATGTGATAAAGGAACAATATTACTATGTTGGCAACTATGAGGACCAATATATGAGATGGAACACACTACAACAATAAAGGGGACAAGCAATTACAGAGTTCACCAATACCTTCCATAACTTGCACTCCAAGCTAGGTATCAAGGACTCTGAATGACATTTGGTTCTAAAATACCGCGAGGCTCTACACAGATACATCCAAATTGAAATGGATTTTTTTGGACATCTGGTCACTTGGTTCTGCTTATCGATATGTTGTTAAAATTGAGAATAATTTTAATCACTAAAACAAATGGGAGTTTGGGTCTGCAAATCCACAACAACCAAATTATGATAAAGACGGCCCTAACAAACAACCTCCTGAAAACCTTCCCTAGCCACATGAAAAGAAGGGTCACAGGAAGACAAAGAAGGACACCAAAAAATGGTGTGATTTCCACAAAAGACCTTGGAACAACATCCATGAATGTCTCTCAAAATAGTAATTGGTGGCCAAGATCAAAGAAAATGAGCCGAACCCTGATTGAGAATATGATTAAGAAAATACTGAGAGAAGATAGATCATTGACGCAGACCTCTCTATTATTGTTGCCATTGCAAGAATTCAAACAGAAGAAACAACAGATCCTAAAGAGGGTGATCTCCTTTTTGATTCATATATGTGGGTGAAGAGGACCCCAATACATTTTATTGTTGATAGAGGAAGCCAGAAGAACCTCATCTCAGCAAAGGTCATCAAACATTTGGGATTGTCGACAACACCACAACCGCAGCCATACAACATCAGGTCGCTTCGCCAGGGACACGATCTTCATGTTAGCCAGAAGTGTTGATTGTCATACGAAATCCAGCCCTTTAATGATGGGGTATTATGTGATGTTTCCCCACTGGATTTATGTGATGTTCTCTTGGGCCAACCATATATTTGGAAATACCATGTTGTTTATGAGTCTCCACCCTGTAGTGCCATTGTTTCCTTGGGGGGTCATCTCTACAAAATACCAGAAGTAGTTCTAAATATTGTTCCACCTAAACAGGGCTGCAAGGTAGTATCTCATACTACAAAATTCAACTTCTTCACAATCTATTCAAAAGGTGAATAGAAGGACACTGCAACCACCACAACCTCGCCCCAAACACCTTCTATCCAACAGAAGCAGATCGAAAACATTGCAGCAAAACACAAAGATTCCTTCTGCACACAATACT
>ML776625.1:1141184-1162382 GCA_009831015.1 Picea engelmannii | reverse complement strand
ATTCATTTGGTTTGATATCATTTTGGATTATACCATACATCTTATTGAATCTCTTGGTGAAGTTTGAAATAGATTCACCATTCTTTCTCTTTAGAGCCCCAAACTCAGTGATGTAGTAGATATAATATCTTCTATCTCCCAATTTCTTTATGAAAGATTAATATGACACCTCAATGCATGTGATGGAGGCTAAAGGAAGACCCCAGAACCATTTCCTTACTTCCTCATCCAAACTCTACAAAAACAACCTCATCCACACATATGTATAGTCAATGTTAAAGTTGTCTGCAAATTTGTATAAGGCTACTAGATGTTCCTCAGTAGTGACATCACCTTCCCCATTATATCTTGGTAAATATTTCATGAAATATGTGGTTGGGAGTGCATGTAATCCTATAGGAAGAACTAGGTGTGGATATCTGGCAGCAATTATGACATCCATCATGTTAGCATCTATTGCTTGGGAAATAGGAATCTGAAGAATTATGGGAGCTACAGGGGTGGATGTTGGACTAGATGATGAAGTAGAGTTAGGAGTTGAATATGTCTAAGGTTCCTTGGAATTGTGATTCCCGAGGCTAGCAAATTCAAGGTGCTTGCGATGATGAAGAGAAGTAGACTCTTTGGGAACAACTTTAACCTTGAGGGGGAGGTATCTCTTTGAGCTATTGTGGATTTTCTTAGTTTCCTTTCTGGCTCAAAAACTGTTGTGTCTTTATCAAGATTAGGATGAGCCTTGGTGGCTTTGATGTGTTCATATTTGGATCTTTTGAGTCCTTTTCTGGGTGCCAATATTTATTTCATAATTTCTACTCAGTGGAGTCGCTAGGTGAGAGATGATAGTCTGTCTATGTCTGATCTTTGTTCACCATCAAAGGTCATAGATATTCAATGTCATTCTCCTAGGGAAATATATTTCATTACTATGTTCCTTGACAGTGACGCCAAAAGATGTTGGTCCTAAATTCTACACCTGGCTGCTAAAGGCAAGAGCTAGGGCACCTCAAGTTTATAATGATTCGTTTTTTGATAAGTTGGTTTTATTGGTCAGCTTAAGGATATGTTTTCAAAGATGGTAATCTGGTTGGACAGGCCACACAGTATGAAAGTAGGTTCTCCTGTTCTAATGGTATGGATATTAATGGACATTTGGGAATATGAAAATACAATCATATGAAATAATAACAAGAAATCCAATGAATCACTTGCTATGTTAGGATAAAGATTTAAAATAATATCTTAAGACTTAGACAAATACCTAGATGAAAATCATTCAACAGGCTGCCAAATAGTATATCTTTTGCTAAAAAATAGATGTATAATAGGTTGAAGAATCAAAAAAATATGAACTAAAACAATGGTTAAAAGAATAAGGAAATGTACATTGCACATATCACAAAATTTGCATTCAAGACAAGATTAAACACATAAATATTTGAGTAAGAGAAGACAATTGTCATCAACATAAATTCACTAGGTAGAGAACTTTATAGTCATATAAGTAGGTCCAACCCTTCTGCTTCCTCTATCCTTCTCCAAAAACTCAACCCTCAAAACATATAGAAACTATATATTTATCATAAATGTAGAGGCCCTCGACCAGTGTGGAAATGGGGTTTAAATCTACCACATCTTTCGTTAAACAACTTATTAACTTAAATGTGACACTGCTGGAGTGCAGTGATGCATAATTCAAACTTAAATTAATTAAAAGGGACATGATTCATATCAAACACAAATGACCACTTATTATTCATTAAATTGAAATGTCTCAACTTAAATAACCAAAAACTCCTACCGGCAATGATATAATATTGATGCATGTGTTGGAGCAAACTGAGGTCTGACAAAAATGACAAAGAGTGACAAAAATGAGTTATGTATCAATCATGGCATGCATGCGTGTTGTTGGAGGTCACTAGAGAAAATTGGAAGTGTAGTCGTGTCTTCCCCCCACTTATCATTTTGAGGACAGAACCAAGTCATGTTGCACTTTTTTGGAGTCTGCATGTGTAGCTTCTCTATTCCTATTTTGGTGGCCCCCTTTAAACCTTTCAAATATGCAATAAATGTGGGTGAACCACTTCTAAATTTTGGTGTTTGGTGGTTTTGGCACACAGAGGATGCATATCCTCCGGAGGACAAAACCCCCAAAGTCATTAACCAACACTAATAATTTATTAACCCGAGATTGCCCTTAACCTTCATCATTTCAGTACTTCAGGACTCCAGCTCCTCGGGGTTTGGGAGCTTGTGCTTGTAATTGATATAAATATCCTGTAGCAAGTTATACCAAAGTTGACGTCGAAAAAAATGACATGTCCACATGCCAGAGAGTGACGCGTGTCACTCGAAAATGAGCAGATGACGCAACCAAATGACCTAAAATGAGTGCTACATGTCATGATAGGAGAGTTCCACATGTCAAAAGTTGATGGACGCCACGTGTCTCCAAAATTTCAACATTTTGGGGCTCTACGCTTGTCTTGAAGTTAAATCTCCCAGATGAACTAACTAGCGAAGTGACATGGTAATGAGGGCCCACTCTGACACTTTGGGGCTCTGGTACTTTGGGGAACTACTGCTTCAGAGGCCTCGACGCTTCAGAAGATTTGAACTAATGGAAACTTCAGACGCCCAAACACCGAAATAGAGGAATCATTCTTGTTAAACCCCACGTGAGTTTGAGACTCTGAATGTGTGAGAGTTGTTGATCTGCATCGACTGTTGTATCTCAACCATTGAATATTTGACCTTTTTTTGGGGCTTAAATTATAACCCTGAAATGGACTGCATTGATTTTCTATCTTTTTATGTGGGAGATTACTGATCTTACAAAGGACTTGTTGGACTTGGATGTCTCCTGCACACATAAAATACTTGGTGGACCCATTGCATGCTCAATTAGTGGAAAATATGATGACAAATATTTTAAAATAAAACCATAATATGTGTTTATCCTTCAAGAAAAAAAAGAAAAACTTTGCGCAAAGAATCAATCAAGCTAGACAATAAATAAAACTAAGTCATTGAACAAATGGGAGATTAACTTGACCAACCTTAAGAGGAAATATTTCTAGGAAGGTACGAAAAATAAAGAAAGAAGGGGCAGGGGTGTAGACTTAGGTATTAACATAAGGAATGGTCTAGGATCAAACAACATGGTACAAGATCATAGAAATTTCCTTAGGGACTCAAGGGCCATGTGTGATGTCTTATACCACCACACATGCCCTAGATATGGAATATTTATCCTATGAGTGATATGTGGCTACCACTATAAGGATTTATGCACCAAAGTTATTTCACTAGATCTGTTTCATGTTATATGCCTTAAATATGGGGTATTATTCCATAACAGTTTCTCTTTTAGCTCCTAGGATATGTGCATATCCCACACCACCACAACAATGGGATATTGTCGTAATTTTAAGGTTTCCTATACAACAATTTACCAAGGCCAAAAGACATAGTTGTAGGCTATTAAATTTTCCTTTATGTCTTATATGATCCAGGTGGATATTGGTGGCCACCCACCTATTCCATGGGATTGGAAAACAATTTTCCATCTTGGCACTTGTTCGACAGTTTTTTCGGTTTCAAACTATCAGGGCCGTTTTGAGGCCCTAAACGACATTTTTTGGAGATTTGGGGCCCAAGTGATGGCCAAAGGCTCTGACTCGGTATAGTCTAAAATATTTCTTCTTGGCTAGACCTTTCCAATGGTGTATCGAGCCCCCCAAATGAAGATCATATGCAAAATTTATGCCCTGGGGAAGTTGACATATCAACTACCCCCATTGGGGCCCACAAACCTTTTGGATTTTCATCTTCCAAGGTTACGATTTTGTATTTTACTAATGTTAAAAAGGCCTTTGGGGCCTTATTGTAACAATCATATTATTGCGAATGAGAGGAGCTATCACATCTCTTCTTAGATATAAGTTGCCACCATTCTAGCAACTCTTTCATTCTCTATTTTTATAGTTCTGTACATTTCACACATTAATAGAAATTGTGTATTACTATATATTTGTGTTTATGGTTTCATATTTGATACATTTATGTTATATTATTGGATATCCATGATATATCTCTACATTTATTTATTATATCTCTTCTCTCATTTCGTGCCAAAAATAATATGGATTAGTGGTATCATAGCAGGTTGCTCTTGATCATTTTTTAGTGCATGTCCCCGACGAGGTCTAAGTATATAAAGTTGGGTCTTGAGCTTGTCTCTCTTGAGGAAAATATCTCTCACATGCACAAGAAACCCTCCATGGAGGAAGAAAATAAAAATGACAGATCATATGATTCTATTAATCTATTGCTTGAGCAAGGTCTCACGCAACATAGGGGTGAAATGATGGAGAGTTTTTCCCACATCCTTCAACACCTATTGATAAAAACATGGGCGTATTCATAAATTTTCCACTCTGGAAGAACCTCTCATTTCAAGGTACAATTTATTTTTTATATTCCCATATTTGAAGGACAAATAGATGCAGATGCCCTAGAAAAATTGTTAAATCTGCTAGAAGGTTATTTCTTTGTTCATAATTTATCTGACAGGGAAAATATCACCTTCAAACTCCTTAAGTCTCTCCCCCATGTCAAATATTGGTGGAAAACTTACTGGGAAAAAATTTCCATAGAGGAGTCTGGAATATATGGGGTCGATCCCACTTGGGATTATTTTCTGGATGCGGTAAAGGAACAATATTACTCTGTTGGAAACTATGAGGACCAATGTATGAGATGGACCACACTACAACAAGAAAGGGGCCAAGAATTTACAGAGTTTACAAATACATTCCATACCTTGTGCACCAAGCTAGGTATCAAGGACTCTGAACACAATTTGGTTCTAAAATACTATGGGGCTCTACACAGATACATCCAAACTGAAATGTATTTTCTTGACATTTCATCACTTGGTTATGCTTAACGATTGTTGTTAAAATCGAGAAGAAGTTTAAGCACTAGAACAAACAGGAGTTTGAGTATGCAAATCCACAACAGCCAAAGTATGATAAAGGCATCCTTAATAAAGAACCTCCTGAAAACCAGTTGAATCCACAGGAAAAGAAGGGTCATAGGAAGACGAAGAAGGACACCAAAAAATGGTGTGATTTCCACAAAATCCCCTAGAAAAACACCGATGAATGTCGCTCAAAAAAATCATTGGTGGTCGATATCAAAGAAAAGGAGCTGAAACCATATTCAAAATCTGATTAAAAAAATACTGGTAGAAGATAGATCATAGATCCAGATCCCACTACTATTGTCATGACCGCAACAATTCAACCAGAAGAACCAATAGATACTGAAGAGGAGGAGTGCATTTTTAATTCACATATGTGGGTGAAGGGGACCCCACTAGATTTTATTGTTCATAGCAGAAGATAGAAAAAACTCATCTTAGTAGAGGCCAACAAACAGTTGGGATTGTTGACAACACCACACCCACAACCATACAACATCAAGTGGCTTCGCCAAGAATTAGATCTTCGTGTTAGCCAGAAGTTTCGATGGTCATACGACATCCAACCCTTCAAGGATGGATTATTATGTGATGTTTCCCCACTGGAGTTTTGTGATTTTCTATTGCGCCAACCATATATTTGGAAACACCATGTTGTTTATGAGTCTCGACCTGACAGTGGCACTGTTTCTCTGGGGGCTCATCTCTATAGAATACAAGAGGTAGTTCTAGCTACTATTCCACCTAAACAGTTCTGCAAGGTAGTATCTCATACTAAAAAATTCAACTTCTTCAAAATATGTTCAAAATGTGAACATAAGTACATTGCAACCACTACAGCCTTGCCCCAAGCACCTTCTATCCAACAGAAGTAGGTCGACAAGGTTGTAGCAAAATGAAAATATTCTTTCTTCACACATTCTTCGCATGTATCTTAACTTGTTGAATAGACTTAGCCTCATGAACAATAGGTTCATGACAACCTTCCACAAATCAAGTAGCTTGATGTCCCCAACAAGGCAAGAAACTCACCAAGATTCAGATACAACAATCACTTTTCCCTCTCCCCTGGGAACTCAACCCAATTGAGACCATTTATTCCTAATGAGGGAGGATTGATCTAGGTGTATATCGGTGGCCACCCACCTATTCCACAGGCTTGAAAAACAACTTTCGATCTTGGCAGTTTGTCGATAGTTTTTTAGGTTCCAAACTTCTGGGGTTGTTTTGAGGCCCTAAACGACGTTTTTTGGAGATTTGAGACCCAGGTGAATGCTAAACATATTAACCTCCACCAATAAAAAATAATTCTTCTTGGTTATACCATTACAATGGTGTATCGAGTGCCCGAAACAAAGATCTTATAAAAATGTTACACCCCTGGGAAGTTGACATATCAACTACCCCCATCGGGGCCCACAAACCTTTTGGATTTTCATCTTACGGGGCTAGGGTTTTGGATTTTAATTATGATAAAAATTGCTTTGGAGCATCATTGTAACAATCATCTTCTTGTGAATGATAGTATCTGTCACATCTCTTCTCAGAGATAAGCTACCACCATTCTAGCGAGTCTTTCACTCTGTATTTTTATAGTTCTGTACATTTCACACATGAATAGAAATTGTGTAGTATTGTATCTTTGTGTTTATGGTTTCATATCTAATACATTTATGTTATATTGTTGGATATATGTGATATCTCTGTACATTTATTTATTATATCTCCACTCTCATTTCGTGGCAAAAGTAATATGGATCAGTGGTATCAGAACAAGCTTCTCTTGATCATTTTTCAGTGCATGTCCCTGATTAGGTCTGAATATAGAAAGTTGGGTCTCTATCTTGTCTCTCTTGAGGAAAATCTCTCTCGCATGGACAAGAATCCCTCCATGGAGGAAGAAAATAAAAACAATAGAGAAGACAATTCTATTACTTTGTTTCTTGAGAAAGGTCTCACGTGACAGAGGGACGAAATGATGGAGAATTTTTCCCACATCCTTCAACGCCTGATGATAAAAATAGGATCTTATTCATCAAGCGGCCACTTTGGAAGCACCTCTCATTTGAAGGTACAAATTAATTTTGAAATTCCCATATTTGAAGGACAGGTAGATGCAGATGCCCTAGAAAAATGATTAAATCTGCTAGAAGGTTATTTCTTTGTTCCTAATTTCTCTAACAGGGAAAATGTCACCTTCCCACTCCTTAAGGCTCCCCCCCATGTAAAACATTGGTGGGAAACGTAATGGGAGAAAAGTTCCACAGAGGAGTCTAGAATATACAGGGTCGAGCTCACTTGTGATTTTTTTGTCGATGTGATAAAGGAACAATATTACTATGTTGGCAACTATGAGGACCAATATATGAGATGGAACACACTACAACAATAAAGGGGACAAGCAATTACAGAGTTCACCAATACCTTCCATAACTTGCACTCCAAGCTAGGTATCAAGGACTCTGAATGACATTTGGTTCTAAAATACCGCGAGGCTCTACACAGATACATCCAAATTGAAATGGATTTTTTTGGACATCTGGTCACTTGGTTCTGCTTATCGATATGTTGTTAAAATTGAGAATAATTTTAATCACTAAAACAAATGGGAGTTTGGGTCTGCAAATCCACAACAACCAAATTATGATAAAGACGGCCCTAACAAACAACCTCCTGAAAACCTTCCCTAGCCACATGAAAAGAAGGGTCACAGGAAGACAAAGAAGGACACCAAAAAATGGTGTGATTTCCACAAAAGACCTTGGAACAACATCCATGAATGTCTCTCAAAATAGTAATTGGTGGCCAAGATCAAAGAAAATGAGCCGAACCCTGATTGAGAATATGATTAAGAAAATACTGAGAGAAGATAGATCATTGACGCAGACCTCTCTATTATTGTTGCCATTGCAAGAATTCAAACAGAAGAAACAACAGATCCTAAAGAGGGTGATCTCCTTTTTGATTCATATATGTGGGTGAAGAGGACCCCAATACATTTTATTGTTGATAGAGGAAGCCAGAAGAACCTCATCTCAGCAAAGGTCATCAAACATTTGGGATTGTCGACAACACCACAACCGCAGCCATACAACATCAGGTCGCTTCGCCAGGGACACGATCTTCATGTTAGCCAGAAGTGTTGATTGTCATACGAAATCCAGCCCTTTAATGATGGGGTATTATGTGATGTTTCCCCACTGGATTTATGTGATGTTCTCTTGGGCCAACCATATATTTGGAAATACCATGTTGTTTATGAGTCTCCACCCTGTAGTGCCATTGTTTCCTTGGGGGGTCATCTCTACAAAATACCAGAAGTAGTTCTAAATATTGTTCCACCTAAACAGGGCTGCAAGGTAGTATCTCATACTACAAAATTCAACTTCTTCACAATCTATTCAAAAGGTGAATAGAAGGACACTGCAACCACCACAACCTCGCCCCAAACACCTTCTATCCAACAGAAGCAGATCGAAAACATTGCAGCAAAACACAAAGATTCCTTCTGCACACAATACTCTCATGTAGCTCTACATGTTGAATAAACTCATCCTTTCCAACGATAGGTTCGTGACAACCTTCCACAAACCAAGCAGCATGACGTCCCTAGCAAGGCAAGCAAATCACGAAGATTTAGATTCAACAATTACTTTCCCCTCTCCCCTGGGAACTCAACATAATGGAGACCATTTATTCCTAAGGATGGAGTATTGATATAGGTGGATATTGGTGGCCATACATCTATTCCACAGGCTCAAAATTGTTTTTTCCATCTTGGCAGTTTTTCGACAGTTTTTTGGGTTCCAAACTTCTAGGGCCATTTTGAGGCCCTAAACAATGTTTTTTGGGGATTTGGGGTGGAAGTGACTACTAAAGGTACTTACCTAGGATAGCCTAAAATTGTTCTTCTCAGTTAGTGCTTTACAATGGTGTATCAAGCACCCAAAACAAAGATCGTATGGAAAAGTTACATCCCCGGGAAGTTGATGTATCAACTACCCCCATCGGGGCTCGCAAACTTTTTGGCTTTTCATATTCCGGGGTTAGGGTTTTGGATTTTAATTATGTTAAAAAGGCCTTTGGAGCCTCATTGTAACAATCATCTTCTTGTGAATTTGACTAGCCATCACATCTCTTCTAAGAGATAAGATGCCACCATTCTAGTGAGTCTTTCACTCTGTATTTTTACAGTTCTGTACATTTCTCACATTAATAGAAATTGTGTATTATTGTATATCTATGTTTATGGTTTCATCGCTGATACATTTATGTTATATTATTGGATATCCATGATATTTCTATACATTTATTTATTATATCTCCACTATGATTTCATGCCAAAAATAATCTAGATCATTAGATTACAATAATTTACCCTTTTAGTGGTGATTAGGCATAGTGCAGTCCTCCCAAAACCATTGTTAAAAGTGTTTTATGGAAAGTTCTCAAAAAATCACCCCTAAAAGTGTCTTTAATAGTGAGTTTCAAAAATCACCTCCAAAAGTTCAAGAATAAATATTTTAGGGGTGGATTTTCAAAAGCACTACCAAAAATCATATTTTGATGGTGGTTGTTTCAAAATTACTCATGAATGTACCAAGGATTGAATTTTAGGGGAAGTTTTAGAAAAAAAAACCTTGAAAGGACCTAAAAATACCCACTTTAAAAAAAAATTGCATCAATCAGAGTTCATATGAAAAATATATAACCATTTGAAGTCTACAAAATGTAGTAAAATTGCAACAATGAGCATACAAATAGTATATGTTAGTACAATATGCAAATATTCACTTACTTACAAAGAAAATTAAAATTTTAGGTTTTACATGTTCGTAATAAAATTTTGATTTTTGGTTCAAGTCAAAATATTTAGATTTGATCAGTTCCAAGCTCAAAGTAAGCCTTGGAACCTACCAACCTCCTAACACATCTTAAAATTGAGATCGTTAAGCATTTAGGAACCTCTTAACACATCTTAATATTATAGTACTAAGAGGTCACCATTTCAATTATTGGTGCAATAACAATGGTTCGAAGGGTCCATTCCATGGTATAGGGATGAAATATAAGTTCATAGGCCACAACATTTACCGCTAGAGATCATGACCATGTATGGAGCCAAAAAATACTGCATAGGCCCACTATAGGGAATATTTTCCCCATGAGTGGTATATGGTGGTCAGTTTTAGTTATGACATATTACGGATGCATATTGGTATCCAATACATGGTTTTATTAGTTTATGATTTTGTTTGTAATAATATCCTAGGGATATAAGTGATTATAATTGTAGATCAATTAAGTTTTACCAACAAATTAGAAAAGGAAATTGGAGCAACTCACTATGGCTAATTAATCAACAATTCCTTTAGTGGGATAGAAGCCATAATGATAGAAATGGAAATGGAAGAAGCAAGATAACTCACTTGGAACTCATTTTCGTAGATGATGAATCAATTTCAATTGAAGTGTAGAGTTGTAATAGTCCTGTAATAGTGATCCATGTCCAAAATGACTTGCACACTAGATATAACCAATAAACACTAGATCTATAATTATAAAGATAAAAAAATAAAATATGCATAATAGATAGACATAGCAACTTCATAGGGGATGATTCCTCCCCTACAATAGATATGTTTGAACCTCCCTTAAGCTAGTAGGGTTGAAACATACAAGGAATGAGTGGACGATATGTGTGGACAATATTGTTGATTATGGTGGTGACAATAATGTGTTGGAAAATTGGTTGTCATTGATGTTCTTGGACAGTTGTTGTAATTGATGTAACCATATGTGATGGGTGTATTTGTATAAGCCTCCAAAGTGGTCCCCTTAGGGCATAGATCTAATAATAGTTGTCATGGGAAGATGCTTTGAAGAAGTATGCAGAAACCCATATGTGTAGTCATGAAGCCCAAATGTTTTTGAGGAATAATGACATGAAGTCAAATGTAAATGTAGGTAACACACTCATACATGGATATTCCTCATCATGTTATTTCCAATGGTAGGTGGAACACCATATAGTTCCTCACGGTTGAGAATTTATGAGGTCATGAAGTTGGAAGCCCCAAAGATGGGTTAAGAAGACCCTAATTGGTTGCAAGTCATTAATGAAAGGGTAAAGTGGTGTAACAAGAAATTTCAAGAATCCCTAAAGTCAAGGGAAGAGGTTACATAGAAAATATATATACACCTCAAGAAATCACTCATAAGTACATTCAAATGCACATTATATTGAATATCTTCTACATGAGTAAGTGATCTATTAGTGGTTTTGTGAAGGAGAAATCAAAGGTAGCAAAGGGGAGAGAACGTAAGAGTTTCAAGATTGTAGGTGTACAAAGGTTTCTTTGATGAAACCCTAGTTTGGCTAACCCACATAGGTCCAACAACTATTGTCCCGTGAGGCACCCCCGAGAGTTTTCTAGGGCTTGTCACATGAGGCCCCACTAGACAACAGGTCTTGGTCCTGCAAGGACAAGACAAAATTGGGAAAATGCTAGTACCAGGTTGTTAAGGTCTGAGGAAAGGTTACAAGTCAATTTTATTGTGTATTAGTTCAACTACAGGATCATAGGTATGCTTATATATTATTTTGAGGATTATTCTTATGTTGTTATGGTACATTCTTGAGGAATATCATGGTAGTGATTATGCATGATACACCTTGGTGATGGTATGATACATTATTTGAGGTATATATTGGTTACTTGTTGATTATGTGATGGTCATGCCTTGGTATCTTCTTGAGGCATTGGTATATGTTTGAGGCACATATTTGGTGCATCGTGTGAGGCATATTCTTGGTACATGTATGAGGTGCATGTCTTGGTGATGTTGGTTCATGTTGGTGTACAGCTTAGTGATGTTATGGTACATTGATTAGTAACATATCTTGGCTATATTGGTATCTTAGTTATGCTTGAGACACTTCATTGACGATATCTTATTATGTACATGATATGATACATGGTTGATGTACTTGGTTTGATACATGGTTGATACATTGGATGGAACATGGTTGATGTACATGATATGGTATAGGTTTGGTACATGGTTTATGCATGATATGGTACAGGTTTGATGCACATGGTTGATATTCATGGTATGGTATAGGTTTTGTTTGATGGATGATGTACATGGTTTATGTACATGGTTTGGTGATGGTTTGGTGATGGTTTTGGTATCCATGTGAGTGGATATGGATAGATTTGGTTGATGATGGTATATTAGTGACAAAGATAGTGAAAGAGATAGTGATAGGTTGGCTGATTGGTTGATCATCAGTCATAGTTTGGTTGATGTGACAGTGAAAATGACAGGTTGGTTGATGTGAAAATGATAATGATAGGTTGGTTGATGTGACAGTGATAGTCACAGTTTGATGTGACAATTACAATGACAATTTGGTTGATGTGACAATGATAGTGATAGGTTGGTTGATGTATTGGTGACATTGGCAGTGACATTATCAGTGGTGGTGATAGTGAGTCTACAATTATATTTTCAGAGTGATGGGATGGGGAAATGAAATTGGGTTGTAGCCTCCCTTTGGTTGGTGCCATAGAATTCAAGGAGTTGGAGCTTCCTTCAGGTTGGTTCATGTAAATCAGGGGGTCATATGATGTAGGAGAATCACTCCACCTCATAAAACATGTCAGAGGACAAAGCATCAATGCACTTGGAGGGAGAAGATCCCAAAGAAGGACACGTCAGTTCTTTCAATTTTTGAGCATAAATTTAAAATTTAATGTAATTTAAGTTTGAAGGATCAAGGAAATATGAGACATTGTCTTTGTACTGGTCAAATTATTTTAATGTGTAGTGTCGCATTTAATGGCTTATAGTTAGGTGGATCTATATCTGATTTAGACTAGATGGTGATAAATTGCAATTTAATGAGAGTAGGTAGCTAGAGGGAAGGATCGAGGAGCCCCTCTTTTGTAAAAAGATATTTGTATCAAAAAATCATTAGTAGTTGCAGAAAAAGTATATTATGAAGAAGAGAGTAGTTAGAAGAGAGGATAGGAGAAAGAGATGAGACTTTGTTGCAGTCCAACCTTGTACACAGTGTAAATGCCATGAAAATATTAATAAAAAGAGCAATTTTTCCTGCATATGACATTCTTTATGTATTCTTTATGAGTTTTTTTATTGTATTTGAATGATTTCTATGTTTTATCATGTATTCCATGAATGTTGTTATTTCATGTTGTATTCCCTCTACAGGAATTAGATAGACTCATCTATTTGTATATTGTGAGCAGTTATGGGCTCTTAGGCTTGTGTAAGGAGTTCACACCAGAGTAATTGAAATACTCTATGAAGCCAACATAAGGAGTGTGTTTTAAACTTTGTCTTGATTTCAAAGAATAACATACCAGGTGGAAACACCAGAACAAGTCATAAATCTTAGAAGGAGTAGTGTAAGGAGTGCATTGAGCAAGCGTAAGGAGTGCACGAGAAATTTGTTTTGAGTTCTATGAGAAGATTTTTCAAAGAGGGAACACTAGAGTTACTGAACACTCTGAGGAAGGAATATCTGCAAGGAGTGCATTGAAAAGGCACAAGGTATGCGCAGATGAGCTTGAAAAGTTCAGGACGCAAAAGGAAAATTGTGCAAGGAGTGCACAAAAACCAACACACTCTAGAAGTGTTGGGGAAGCTCATAAGACAGAACGTGAGTGCCAGGAGGGAATGAGGAGTTTCTAAAAATAACAAATGGAATGAACCCTTTGAAGTCCAATATGTTTCGATATCAGAGGAGAAGTAGTTCAAGTGTGCACAGAGGACCCATGCAAGGCGTGCACCAGGAAAACACTTGGGAAGTGTTGAAAAACTTTCAATGAAGACAGAGTGCAAGGATTGAGTAGGTAAGCTTTCAAATATCAATCTCAAGAGGATAAGTTCAAGTCTTCACATAGGAAGTACAAGGAGCATGCAATAATATTTTCAGTAAAATCTTTAAGTCTGAAGTCTTTAGAATTTTAGAGCATGCAAGGAGAGTGCCAGAGGTGAGCTTGGTGCAAGTTCAAAGCTTAGGAGGTGTAGTGCAGAAACAAATACCAAGTTATTGGTCCTGTAGAGGAGGAAATCAAAGGTTAAGCCTTTGAAATTTATTGAGTAATCCTTCACTAGAAGGAAAGCGCAACCACAGTGGAGGAGAAGCCATAGTTGTAGTCAGATCAACTGTCAGAGTAAATATATATCGTTAGATTACAGTTCAGGAAGAAGGAGGAGTGTGCACAAAGAGAATATATCCTATCCATTGGATCTAGGCATGAGGATCAACAGTCGTCGGATCCAGGTAAGAAGCACTACCATTAAATCTTAAGTCCATTGGACTTCACCGCTTTGGAAGAATTGACTCGTGGTTTTAAGTGTAATGAAATTCTTGAATATTTGAAGGTCGAAGAAAATCCTAGTCGTTTGTGTGAGCATGATGTGACAGCATATTTGAACTTTGTTGACTTAGATTTCAGAGGAAACAGGGTGTGGTGTCATGGAATCCCCCTGAAGTCATGAATTTTGAAGTGAATCAGGACCATCCATTAGTAAGGACACGTGTCAGTAGGTCATGAATATGGAAGATCAGAAATGTGAGAGATTAGAGGTGTGGAGCATTCAATCCACCTGAAGTTCCCAAGAAAGGGGTGGATCTAGACCATTCATAGTAGAGGACACGTGTCAGTAGATCCCATGGTATGGAGCCTCAGTAATATGGAAGAATTTGGTCGAGAGTCATCAAAGTCGGGAGACTCCCGAAGCTCTGAACAATGGATTGAATCCTATTCGTTGGTATAGGAGACATCTGTTAGTAGATATGAGAGGTCTGGGGAACAAGAAATATATAGGAATTAAGTTGCATGGAATTGATATCTCTCGTAGTCGTGAATTTCAAAACTCATCCTAGTTGTCGATCTAGAGTGGACATGTGGCAGAAAATTAGATCCTCCATCAATTCAACATTCAAAGGGAAAGTGAGTTGGAAGAGATAGTACTCCTGAAGTCTAGAGTCTCAGAGCTCATCATAACCACAGATCTCAATGAAGCTTCTGATTCGTTGATTTGAAGAGGAATTTGGTGCTTCGTCGATCCGTTGTTCAGGAGGAACGAGTTTCATGTAAGTTAAAACTCCCAAAGTCCAGAGGTTCCAAAGCCTAGAGTGTGGAGTGGATAACAATCATCTATTTGGAGGGAGAATAGGAGTCGCTCGATATAATTTGGGTTTTGGATATCTGGGATCATATGGTGTTGCAGCGAGAAGGATTTCCAATTCTTGGAATCCCAGATATTGTATGAGCCATTGATTTTAGCATGCATTATGGACCATCGACCCTTGCTATGTGCGGGAGTCCACGATCCGTGTATTCAGAGAAATTAGAGTGTTGAGGAGCCTGAAGATGTGAAGTTCTAAATTAACACCTGCTATTAAGCACATGTTCCCTACCCATGATCACATGTTGTTTCCTCCAAAAGAAAAAGGGGCTAGGGTATGAAATTGTAATTCAAAAGATATTTGAAAGGAGCTTAGGAAAAGTTCCCGCGGGTCTAGCATTTGACCTGCAAATGAGAAATTGAGGACCTGTGTTTGATTTTGGGGGCTTAGCAGGAGCCTGAGAGATGATCCAGCTCTGAAACTGAATGATCCTAGACTGGGAGGTCGTAAGGACCCTAGGAGTGGATGGGGGTCTGCATCAAGTGGTATCAGAGCCTGATTACAATTTTTGTTTGATACCATCAAGTGGTATCAGATATTGATAACAAGTGTTATCTGATACCATCAAGTGGTATCAGAGTCAATTCTTGTTTGTAGAAAGCAAGAAAAGGAGGATAAGACAGAGTGTTGATGCTCTGTGAAGATTGTTTTCAAGTGTGCAACAGTTAGTAGACATCCAGGAGGGATGCAGGAGAAAGATAATGGTTCTCTCAATTGCATATCAAGCAAAGAAGACAACTAGGTGGGATGAAAGATAAGGAACAATTGTGTTCTTAAGGAAGAAGGGGAAGATGTCTACTAAAGGTTGTAATAAAGGTCAGAGAAGAGACTGCTAGTAGGTGAGAAAAAATAATATGGACTAAGAGCTCAAAGAGATCTGAGAGGAGATCGACAAGTGGATGTTGAAGATGCAGCAAGAAGCACAAGGGAGACAGAGGTATGAATGGATATTGAAGAAGAAATCAAATTGGCATGTCCAATAGTTGGTTTTGAAGAGGCAACGATAAATATTGAGGAGGTGGTTGAGGCATGTTGAAACCCTCAATGACAGAGACGAAGAATTTGTTTCCATCTGTGAGCCAAAATTGGAGAAACCCTCAGTGAGGAGGAATAGAGATCAGTTGAATATCTCATAGATTTCCAAGAGGGTAGAGATGAACTTTCATATTTCCAGGTGGGAAATAAGAAGAGATCAGTTGAATATCTCATAGACTTCTAGGAGGGCAGAAGTGAAATTTCACATTTCCAAGTGGTCAATGAAGAGAGATCAATCTATAACATCCCGCTCTGACGCACTGAGAACACTTATTATTTGAGGACACTTGATCGCAAGTGATCTGGACCCTTTTTGATGTTAGACCTTTTATATTTGATTATGATGTGATTGACAGATGACATGATGTGTTACTATTTGATGTAGACAAGTGCTATTGACTCAGTTTTATTGAGTGTGCAGGGTTTTTGACCTTGAGGATGCAGAGGCATCGGTAGAACCCCCTTGGACTCTGGACTGAGTCAGGGAGTGTGCTTTTGGGTTGTTATTATTATTATGATGTTTCATTCGATTTGATGATTTGATGTTGACATTTTTGACATGATTATTGGTGATGCAGGCTGACGATAGCTTGTTGACCAGACTCACATATGGAGTAAAGGGGCCACACACCATTGCAAAGAGGTTGAGGGAGAGGGGTGGACAGCATCCCTGCCACCGCCTGCTAGCACTCTCGCCATGGATCGAACTATAGGTTAACGATTACCTAGTTTGAGAGGACCCACTATGCCGTGAGGGCCAACTGCGATAGTCGCTCATGATGATTCTAAGGGGCGCGCAATAAGGCAGGGGCCTTATTCCTTAGAACCCTTAGTCTCCTACAAGTTCACCTGGTGGAGTGTTAACTCTAGGGGTTATAGAGGTCTACCAATCAGTTCAGTTAGCAAGTGGAACCCTTGGAGCACATGGTGCGTCCTGAAGGGCACATCTCCCAAAATAAATTCTAGAGGCGAGTGGCACCCTTGGAGCACATGGTGTGTCCTGAAGGGCACGTCGCCCAAAAGAAATTCCAGAGGTGAGTGGCACCCTTGGAGCACGTGGTGCATCCTGAAGGGCACGTCGCATTATTGTGGAGGAGGGGTCAGCCTAAGTAACCCTAATTCATCAGCACCTGAATAAAACCTTAAGCAATTCCTTTAACCTATCGTCGCCTAGCTCAGAATCTAAACCCTAAGCCGAAGACCTTCTAGAAAAAGGGGGGGGCGGATTTAGTGTGGCCTTAAAAAATGAAAATTCAAGAAAAAAGAAAACAGAAACTCAGACCATTATCCTCTCATTATCCTTGTCTACTTAATTAAACTATCCTCCATCGCCTTGATCTTCCAGTATCCATCTCCATTTTACTTGTCTAGTTCACATTACTAAATCGCCATCCCTCCCCGTAATTCCTCTTTATTCATTTTATGTAATACATTTACTTTTCCCCTATACTGGTTTGCTATCGCCTTAATCTCTCATTATCCTATATATACATATATATTAATGGTAAATTAAATGATGGATAATGATAAACTACAATGATGAATGCATGCTTATAAATAGAAAAATGAAAATATATATATGGATATTTATATTATAAACAAATTGTAAAAAAATAAAGTTAAGATTGTAAAAATAAAAGGAAATTAATAATGAGCGCACATACTCTTTGAGTTTTTGGAAAGAAAAATAAAAGAAAATAATATAAACAAAATAAATTAAAAAGAAAAATAAGAAAATCAAAAGGGAAAAGGGGGGAAAACCTAAGAAAAAGGAGAATTAGGGTTGAGTCTGGATAAAAAGAAAGGGAGAGGGGAAAAGAGAGGGACTTTTTCAGATTGGTATTGTTATGCTGCCAGACTAGAGACTGGACTGATTTTCTTGTAGGAGTTGGGGATTCTCAGCAGACTTGAGTGGTAGCTCAGCCTTGGAGGCGAGCTGAGAAGCTAGTTACTCTTTGATTGTGTGTGGCCCCTTTGCATCTCGGGGGGCTGAGGGGGAAGAAGAGTACCCCTAGCGTTTGGCTGGGAGGTACCGGTGAGTTCTTTGTGGTCGACAAGCAGGAGCAGGAGCGGCAGGAGCACATGAATCGTTGTGGGAAGCGAATAAGGAAAAGGTATGTCCCTGAACTGAGTAGAGTAGAATGGATAGTGATTTACTGCTACGATTATGGTTGTATTGATTTGGAGTGTTGTTTCCAGTCCTTCATACTCTGTAAAAAAAAAGGGGGGGTTAATACTTTAGAAGATCTTCGTTTTTAAATAGTGTAGTTGAGGGTTCCGGTAATTCGTTGTGGTTTCTGCTATTTCGTTTGTGGGATTTTTGGGGTAGTAGGGTTTATTCTTTTACCCTGGGCGTTGTTATTTGTATTGGGCAATTTTTATTATCTTTGTGGCCTTCTCGTTTTACCTTGGGCGTAAATTTTATTTTTATACACAGGAACTTGATTTGCACTTAAGTTTTTATTTCTTGATACCCTGGTGTTTACATTTATTTGGGCCCTTTTGATATCTCGGTGGGTTCCCTTTGCCTTACCTGGTCGATTTTACTTACCTGTGGTGGATTCTTCGGTGGGATCTCTTTTTACCTGGTCGTTAGATTTTTACAAATACAATGGCGTGCGTCTTCCGTGGGTTCTCTTTCCCATTGGGTGTTTTCACCTGCGATTTCTTTTTCTTCTTTTCTTCCTCCTCGGATTGCCATCCATGGTATTCCTGTAGAGTGTTTTCATACACGTGTGAAAGATTTGTCTGGTGAACTGGAATACGGATCACGTGAAGTCCCTGTTACAAATCATTTTAAAGATAGACCAATAAATAAATTTTTATTTGAAAAGAATATTATAAACTCCACAGAATAAATCACATTGTCTTCTGTCTTCTACTGATTAAATTGTAGATTCTCTTATTGAATTCGGTCTTCTACTGATTAAATTGCAGATTCTGTTTTCTGTATTCTGTGTTCGATTGCTTGCCGATTCTCTGATTCAACAATTTAAAAGATAGAAGAGAACTATGTAATTGTTTTATTTCTTTTTATTTTGGTCTTGTATTTGTTGATTTCATAGCGATTTTATGATTTTGATTATATATGAACTTAAAAAGTAAAAATGTATTTATTGATTGATAGTGATTTTGTTGATTTAGATTATATATATAAAGTTATAAGGTAAAACAAATATACCAATCCATATAAAATAGACCAGAAATAAAGGTACTAAATGTATTGAATAAATGTATAACTGTTGTCTTTATTTTAATAAAAATATTGAAACTTGTTACATTATAAAGTAATATAGTGAATAAAATTAAGATCCCTGTTCCTCACGTCAGACGTAAACTAGGGTTAGGCCGAGCCCTTCCATAATGCCCTGACAGGTCTCACTACGGTGCGTCCTGGAGCAGAACGCCATCTTTCACGGCTCAGCACTGTGCTCAACGACAATCCTCCATTTTAATTATTATAAAACATTGTGGGGATGGTGCATTCATATATACCAATGGTAAGAAACGTGGTTGTTTTTATTTTCTCAACGAAGGTCCATTGGTAAGCAACGTGGTTGTTTTTATTTTCTCAAGAAAGTCTATTATTTTATTTTCAAGAATGTTTTTAGTTTTTTTTTTCTGTTCAGGAAAGTGTTGTTAAATTCGTTATAGTCCTGGCTTTACAAAAACCGATTGAGTGGTTTCAACGAGTCAGATATACTTTATTATCTTATTTTTATATGTTCATGTCATTATCCATTTTAATTCCGAAAGAAGTTACTTTTTCTTCAGATGTTCCCATCATTAGTTAATTCTGCAAGGCGTTTTATTTACTTCATAGGTTCATTTAATTCTGCAAGGCTTTTTTTTTATTTTCTTCATATGTTCTTATTGCTATTTAATTCTGCAAGGGTTACACTCGTCATAGACCTGGCTTTACAGAGATGGATTGGGTGGCTCAATGAGTTAGATATACTTGTTCGATTGGAAAACCTCCGGTGTGCGTTTGACAGACTGCATAATTTTATTCCTAGTGTTACAGTGCCCCATGTAACCTCTACGCTTTAATAATGGGTCTGACTTTTGCCTGGGGACCTGTAGAACGGGACAGAGCTCCAAACCGTGTGCCTGACTCCCAGCTCGGAATGTTTGCCACAACGAATAAGTGTTGGGTCATTAACTGCATGTTGGTTGTTCGATGCGTCTACAGGGTGGCTGATCATTGTCATCGTTTAGCTTCTCGATAAATATCCTAGAAAGTTGGCCCAGTACCCGGGACAAATCAGCAAACCCTAGATCCCTTTTTGTATTTTTATATTTTAGAGCCGACAGGTAGTACCTAAAATAAATGCATATATCTCGATATTATTTAGACTAAACCTAAAATCATTAATTCACTTAGCTTTTAGCCGCCTAAGTTCATAATGACTATTAACCTAGATCGACACGGATGACAACATTTTGAATGATTCGTAGAATGGTAGGATTACAATGCTTGATTTGAAGAATGATTTCCACCAGCTTGGGTTAGCTTGCCAAGTTCAAAAATTATTAACTCAAGACAATCATAGTTATCCTGGTTAGTAAATCAGAGCGAATATATAGAATGTTATGGTTTTCTTAATATGGGTTGAATTCGCAATGGTAATACTTGTTAAATAGCCATGTTATTAATTGTTTAAATTGAATGCAATTGACAATGCTGGTTAATTATTAATAAAGATATTGCTTTAAGTGCAATATGAATATTGGCTGAATTATTCTTCGTGCTTTTAAATTAATATTGCATAATTTTCAATATTTATACTAGTTCTGGGCAATGTTAATATTAGGCATTATTTTAATACTTGTCAGGTGCTTACATGTTAATATTTAAATTGAATGAAATTGACAATACTTGGTTAAATAATTAATATTGATATTGGTTTAAGTGCAATGTTAATATTGGCTAAATGGCGATGGTAAT
>ML776625.1:1127251-1137380 GCA_009831015.1 Picea engelmannii | reverse complement strand
AGAGAAAGGGGCCCGTGGCCTATCGACTAGCCTTACCTGATTCTTTGAGGCGTATGCACGATGTTTTTCATGTATCTGTTTTGAGACATTATATTAGTGATCCTACACATGTGATTGACCTGAGTTCCTTGTAGGTATCGGACTAGGGAGTGCTCATGGCTGAGCCGGTCCGCATCTTAGATCATCACGTTAGACAGTTACGATGTCGAACGGTAGATCAGGTCAAGGTCCAGTGGGACAGTTATAGTCCACACTCGGCGACCTGGGAGGACGTAGATGATATGCGTCAGCAGTTTCCATTTTTGTTTGATAGATAGACTTATGATACTGTGATACTTTATTTATTCATTTATACTAAGAAACTTCGGGATGAAGTTTAGACCAAGAGGGGGTGTATGTAACATCCCGCTCTGGCGCACTGAGAACACTTATTATTTTAGGACACTTGCTTGCAAGTGATCTGGACCCTTTTTTATGTTAGACCTTTTATATTTGATTATGATGTGATTGACAGATGACATGATGTGTTACTATTTGATGTAGACAGGTGCTATTGACTCAGTTTTATTGAGTGTGCAGGGTTTTTGACCTTGAGGATGCAGAAGCATCAGTAGAACCCCCTTGGACTCCGGACTGATTCAGGGAGTGTGCTTTTGGTTTGTTATGATTATTATGATGTTTCATTCGATTTGATGATTTGATGTTGACATTTCTGACATGATTATTGGTGATGCAAGCTGACGATATCTTGCCGACCAGACTCACATATGGAGTAAAGGGGCCACACACGATTGCAAAGAGGTTGAGGGAGAGGGGTGGACAGCAGCCCTGCCACCGCCTGCTAGCACTCCCGTCGTGGCTCGAACTGTAGGTTAACGATTACCTAGTTTGAGAGGACCCACGATGCCATGAGGGTCGACTATGATAGTCGCTCACGATGATTCTAAGGGGCACGCAATAAGGTGGGGGCCTTATTACTTAGAACCCTTAGTCTCCTACAAGTTCACCTGTCGGAGTGTTGACTCCAGGGGTTATAGAGGTCTACCAATCAATTCAGTTGGCGAGTGGCACCCTTGGAGCACATGGTGCATCCTGAAGGGCACGATGCCCAAAATAAATTCCAAAGGTGAGTGGCACCCTTGGAGCACATGGTGCATCCTGAAGGGCACGTCGCCCAAAAGAAATTCCAGAGGCAAGTGGCACCCTTGGAGCACGTGGTGCGTCCTGAAGTGCACGTCGCATTATTGTGGAGGAGGGGTTAGCCTAAGTAACCCTAATTCATCAGCACCTGAATAAAACCTTAAGCAATTCCTTTAACCTAGCGTCGCCTAGCTCAGAATCTAAACCCTAAGTCGAAGACCTTCTAGAAAAAGGGGGGGGGGAATTTAGTGTGGCCTTAACAAATGAAAATTCAAGAAAAAAGAAAACAAAAACTCAGACCATTATCCTCTCATTATACTTGTCTACTTAATTAAACTATCCTCCATCGCCTTGATCTTCCAGTATCCATCTCCCTTTTACTTGTCTAGTTCACATTACTAAATCGCCATCCCTCCCCGTAATTCCTCTTTATTTGTTTTATGTAATACATTTACTTTTCCCCTATACGGGTTTTCTATCACCTTAATCTCTCATTATCCTATATATACATATATATTAATGGTAAATTAAATGATGGATAATGATAAACTACAATGATGAATGCATGCTTATAAATAGAAAAATGAAAATATATATATGGATATTTATACTATAAACAAATTGTAAACAAATAAAGTTAATCTTGTAAAAATAAAAGGAAATTAATAATGAGCACACATACTCTTTGAGTTTTTGGAAAGAAAAATAAAAGAAAATAATATAAACAAAATAAATTAAAAATAAAAATAAGAAAATCAAAAGGGAAAAGGGGGGAAAACCTAAGAAAAAGGAGAATTAGGGTTGAGTCTGGATAAAAAGAAAGGGAGAGGGGAAAAGAGAGGGACTTTTTCATATTGGTATTGTTATGCTGCCAGACTAGAGACTGGACTGATTTTCTTCTAGGAGTTGGGGATTCTCAGTAGACTTGAGTGGTAGCTCAGCCTTGGAGGCGAGCTGAGAAGCTAGTTACTCTCTGATTGTGTGTGGCCCCTTTGCGGCTTGGGGGGATAAGGGGGAAGAAGAGTACCCCTAGCGTTTGGTTCAGAGGTACCAAAGAGTTCTTTGCAGTCGGCAAGCAGGAGCAGGAGCGGCAGGAGCACATGAATCATTACGGGAAGAGAATAAGGCAAAGGTATGTCCCTGAACTGAGTAGTGTAGAATGGATAGTGATTTACTGTTGCGATTATGGTTGTATTGTTTTGGAGTGTTGTTTCCAGTCCTTCATACTCTGTAAAAAAAAAAGGGGGGTTAATACTTTAGAAGATCTTCGTTTTTAAATAGTGTAGTTGAGGGTTCCGATAATTCGTTGTGGTTTCTGCTATTTCGTTTGTGGGCATTTTGGGGCAGTAGGGTTTACTCTTTTACCCTGGGCATTGTTATTTGTATTGGGAAATTTGTATTATCTCCGTGGCCTTCTCGTTACCTTGGGCGTAGTTTTTTTTTATACACAAGGAGCTTGATTTGTAGTGGGGTTTTTATTTCTTGATACCCTGGTGTTTACATTTATTTGGGCCCTTTTGATATCTTGATGGGTTTCGTTTCCCTTACATGGTCGATTTTACTTACCCGTGGTGGCTTCTTCGGTGGGATCTCTTTTTACCTAGTCGTTATCTTTTTACAAATACAATGGCGTGCGTCTTTAGTGGGTTCTCCTTCCCATTGGGTGTTTTCACCTGCGATTTCTTTTTCTTCTTTTCTTCCTCCCCGGATTGCCATCCCTGGGATTCCTATAGAGTGTTTTCATACACGTGCGAAAGCTTTGTCCGGTGAACTGGAATACAGATCACATGAAGTCCCTGTTACAAATCATTTTAAAGACAGACCAATAAATAAATTTTTATTTGAAAAGAATATTATAAACTCCACATAATAAATCACATTGTCTTCTGTCTTCTACTGATTAAATTGTAGATTCTCTTATTGAATTCGGTCTTCTATTGATTAAATTGCAGATTCTATTTTCTGTATTCTATGTTCGATTGCTTGCCGATTCTTTGATTCAACAATTTAAAAGATAGAAGAGAACTGTGTAATTGTTTTATTTCTTTTTATTTTGGTCTTGTATTTGTTGATTTCATAGCGATTTGTTGATTTTGATTATATATGAACTTAAAAAGTAAAAATGTATTTATTGATTGATAGTGATTTTGTTGATTTAGATTATATATATAAAGTTATAAGGTAAAACAAATATACCAATCCATATAAAATAGACCTGAAATAAAGGTACTAAAGGTATTGAATAAATGTATAACTTTTGTCTTTATTTTAATAAAAATATTGAAACTTATTACATTATAAAGTAATCTAGTGAATAAAATTAAGATCCCTGTTCCTCGTGTAAGACGTAAACTAGGGTTAGGTCGAGCCCTTCCACAACGCCCTGACAGGTCTCACTACGGTGTGTCCTGGAGCAGAACGCCATCTTTCACGGCTCAACACTGTGCTCAACGACAATCCTCCATTTTAATTATTATAAAACTTCGTGGGGATGGTGCATTTGTATATACCAATGGTAAGCAACATGGTTGTTTTTATTTTCTCAGCGAAGGTCCATTGGTAAGCAACGTGGTTGTTTTTATTTTCTCAAGAAAGCCTATTATTTTATTTTCAAGAATGTTTTTAGTTTTTTTTTTCTGTTCAGGAAAGTGTTGTTAAATTCGTTATAGTCCTGGCTTTATAGAAACTGATTGAGTGGTTTCAATGAGTCAGATATACTTTATTATCTTATTTTTATATGTTCATGTCATTATCCATTTTAATTCCGAAAGAAGTTACTTTTTCTTCAGATGTTCCCGTCATTAGTTAATTCTGCAAGGCGTTTTATTTACTTCATAGGTTCATTTAATTCTGCAAGGCTTTTTTTTATTTTCTTCATATGTTCTTATTGCTATTTAATTCTGCAAGGGTTACACTCGTCATAGACCTGGCTTTACAGAGATGGATTGGGTGGCTCAATGAGTTAGATATACTTGTTCGATTGGAAAACCTCCGGTGTGCGTTTGACAGACTGCATAATTTTATTCCTAGTGTTACAGTGCCCCATGTAACCTCTACGCTTTAATAATGGGTCTGACTTTTGCCTGGGGACCTGTAGAACGGGACAGAGCTCCAAACCGTGTGCCTGACTCCCAGCTCGGAATGTTTGCCACAACGAATAAGTGTTGGGTCATTAACTGCATGTTGGTTGTTCGATGCGTCTACAGGGTGGCTGATCATTGTCATCGTTTAGCTTCTCGATAAATATCCTAGAAAGTTGGCCCAGTACCCGGGACAAATCAGCAAACCCTAGATCCCTTTTTGTATTTTTATATTTTAGAGCCGACAGGTAGTACCTAAAATAAATGCATATATCTCGATATTATTTAGACTAAACCTAAAATCATTAATTCACTTAGCTTTTAGCCGCCTAAGTTCATAATGACTATTAACCTAGATCGACACGGATGACAACATTTTGAATGATTCGTAGAATGGTAGGATTACAATGCTTGATTTGAAGAATGATTTCCACCAGCTTGGGTTAGCTTGCCAAGTTCAAAAATTATTAACTCAAGACAATCATAGTTATCCTGGTTAGTAAATCAGAGCGAATATATAGAATGTTATGGTTTTCTTAATATGGGTTGAATTCGCAATGGTAATACTTGTTAAATAGCCATGTTATTAATTGTTTAAATTGAATGCAATTGACAATGCTGGTTAATTATTAATAAAGATATTGCTTTAAGTGCAATATGAATATTGGCTGAATTATTCTTCGTGCTTTTAAATTAATATTGCATAATTTTCAATATTTATACTAGTTCTGGGCAATGTTAATATTAGGCATTATTTTAATACTTGTCAGGTGCTTACATGTTAATATTTAAATTGAATGAAATTGACAATACTTGGTTAAATAATTAATATTGATATTGGTTTAAGTGCAATGTTAATATTGGCTAAATGGCGATGGTAATGCTCGTTTAATTTGCAATAGTAGGATTGTTTAATTTGCCAGGGCAATGATGTTGTTGATTCGTAAAAATAATAATTGTTTTATTGCCTTGGTATTACATGTTAATTTGCAATGATAAGGTTGTTTTAATTGCCAGGGAATTGATGATGGTTGATTCGTAATTTAATATTTTTTTAATTGCCATGAATTTACTTGTCAAGTTGCAATAATAAGGGTCTTTTTAATTTGCAAGGTCAATGATGATGGGTGAGTCGAAATGTTAATATTGTTTAATTGAACTATTCAGGATGATGTCTAAGACTGCTAGGTTATTATTCCTTAATTTGAAGCGTTGAAGATAAGGTCTCCGTAGATTAATAATAATTAATGGAGCATTTGATCCTGATTGAGGTCTTCGGGTCTCGATAGGAGTGGGTCGTTATTAGAGTCCTCCTCATTTGTGTCTCCCATAGAGGTCATGATTTCCCCTAATTTGCAGCACTTGGTGGTATTGTATTGCGTAGTCTATTTGTGTTGGGCGGGATATAGACTCCTCTTGTAGCTTAGTATTTATGGTTGTGTGTAATCCAGTGGAAGGAATCCAATGCCGTATCAAGAGTCTCGGGTTGTTTAAAGGCACAGTTACACTCTTGCGACACACTCTGAGCCGTATCAGTAGTCTTGGGTTGTTTAAAGGCATAGTTGCACTACTGCGACTCTACTGTTGGATTCTTTCATTATGTGACAGTACTGTACCTAACCCTTGGTGTCTGTTTCTGCTTACAGCTGCTAGTTGCACGCCTTATGTCAAGGGGTGTTTATTTCTCATGGTCACTGTGATATGTCGGGTCGTATTGATTGTGTTCTTCCTACTTGCGTCTTGTTGGTTCGAGTGGTGAAGTAGATTCGAGGGGGTTGTTTCTTCTACACGCGCGCAGACACTTTTAAAAAAAAAAAAAAAAATTGCATCTGTATCGGAGTTGTTATCGGGACCAGGAGGGATTTTACATATGGTATCAGAGCCGGTTCAACCTGCGACTTGGGGTTCTCTACGACTTCGTTGACATGATCTTGTATTATTATACTGTTGTTGATTGAGTTGATTATGTGCGTGCAGGTAATCATGGTTAGAGGACGCCACGGAGGCAAACGACGGGGTACTAGGGTAGGAGGCGAGACGCTTCCAACAACATCCATGCCTGAGGGGTCTAACCCCAAGGGAGGCGAGAAGGTTCTCGGACATGAGAAGATAGCAGTTGGTGATGTTATTGGGATGATGAGATCCTTTCAGCGTATGTCTGAGGCTCTGATCAGCCGTTTGGACAGAGATGAGGCCAGGGCGCTGGCACCCCTTGAGGTTACTCCGCGCGCACCGGCCATCACAGGTAGCATTCACCGTGAACTCGAGAAGGTAAAATTTCCCGAATTCTTTGGTGCCCCGGACGACGTAGCCGTCGAGGCATGGTTGGAGAATATGGCGATGTTCTTTTCACTTTGCGATTATAACTCCAACATGAAGGTCCGCATGGCGGTCTTTCAACTGAAGGGGAGCGCTCTTCTATGGTGGAAGACGCTCCTGTCGCAGTTGAACATGGCCGTTGAAGACGTGTCATGGGAACTGTTTGAGGAACAGTTCCGAGAGAGGTACCTATCCGAGGAATTCATTGAGCGTCAGCTCAATGAGTTCAACGCGCTACGACAGGGAGGTCGTATGGTGCCCGAGTATGAGGCATGATTCATGGAGCTGCTCCGGTATGCTCCGCACCTTAACACAGAGAATATCAAAGTCAATAGGTTCGTGTTTGGCCTTAACGGCAATCTGCGTGCAAAGGTTAGGATCTTGATGCCTCAAACCTTGCACGACACTATCCAAAAGGCCCTCATAGTAGAGGAGGAGCTTATCAGTGGGGGTCAGACCCGGACTTCAGTGAGACCCACAGGGCAGAGTTCATTGGGGGCGCCGCGACATCAAACATCAGTGAGACATACGCCGGGACATCGTGGCTTCCAGAGGGGATCCACGTTCACTACACCTCGATGACCAACGCCTCAGTAGTGGACACCTTATCGAGGACCACAACACTAGTAGCAGCGTCGCCCGCAGCAACAGCAGTTTAGGCCTGTTCAGAAGAACAGACTAGGGTTTCTGGTCGGTGGGCAGTCCTCTTCTACTTCGGGTACCAGGACTACTGGGCCGAAGAAGGGGTGTTGGACGTGTGGGGAGCCACACTACCAGCACGATTGTCCTGTGGAGAGTGCCAGGATGTCTGGATCAGTCGGACCCGCTACCGTGGGAGATTTGGGCAAGGCCCATCGGATTCATGCAACGATGAATAACCACCAGGCATAGCACCAATCGACTATGATCGAGACGACAGGTACAGTCGCTGACCAGACCCTTAGCATTTTGATAGACCCAGGAGCTACTGAGAGTTTCATTTATGGTGCAGCACTAAAAAGAATTAAGGTAAGGGCAGTCGAACAGGATGAGTTTAGATTCGTGGAGATGGCTTCAGGAGCCAAACAGAAGGTTGGAGGAAAGGTTACGGGCTGTGCCCTTAACCTGGGAGAGTTTGTAATGAGATTCAACTTGTACGTCACGATCTTAGGATCTTATGAAATCGTGATCGGTATGGATTGGTTGAAAACGCATGAGGCGATTCTCAACTGTAAGACGAAATGGTTGAGCTTGGTTGATGACAAAGGACAGAGATGTGTGATTGTAGGAAGGAACCAGGGAGTTTCCCTGCGGTTTGTCTCTTCCTTACAATTACAGAAGAGTATGTGCAAGGGGTGCAAACTATATACGATCCTCGCGCTAAACGAGAAAGGAGTAGCGGAAGGCCTAGAACACCTTTCGGTGGTGAAGGAGTTTGCGGACATTTTTCCAGAGGAGTTGCCTGGGATTCCACCGGAGAGAGAACTGGAGTTTACCATAGACCTGAAACCGGGAACCGAACCGATAGCAAGAACGCCCTATCGGATGTCTACCCCGGAGTTGCAAGAGTTGAAAATGCAACTGAAGGATTTGTTGGACCTGGGACTGATACGTCCTAGTGTGTCACCATGGGGTGCACTAGTTATTTTCATACGAAAGAAGAACGGATCATGGAGGCTTTGCATTGACTACCTCCAACTGAACAAGGCGACGATCAAGAATCAGTATCCCTTACCTATAATTGATGATCTGTTCGATCAAATGAAGGGTGCGACGGTGTTCTCCAAGATCAATCTGCGATACGGATATCACCAGTTACGGATCAAGGAGGATGACATCCCTAAGACCGCCTTTAAGACAAGATTTGGACATTACGAGTTTACTGTTTTTTCCTTTTGGACTGACAAATGCCCCAGGGGTATTCATGAGTTTGATGAACGGGGTGTTCCGCGAGTACTTGGACAAGTTCGTCCAAGTGTTCATTGACGATATTTTGATCTACTCTCGGACGACGGAGGAGCATGACGAGCACTTGCACTTGGTACTACAATGTTTATGAGAACACAAATTATTTGGGAAGTTGTCTAAATTCTATTTTTATCAATCCAGGATTCACTACTTAGGGCACGTCATCTCCGGCGAAGGTATCGCCGTAGATACAGCCAAGGTTGAGGCTATTATGGAATGGCCTGTGCCAACGAATGTCATAGAAGTGCATAGTTTTATGGGGTTATCAGGATACTATCGATGGTTTGTCAAGGGTTTTTCAAAGATAGTGAATCCGATCACGGAATTGCAGAAGAAAAACAAGAAGTTTGTTTGGACAGAGAAATGCGTGGAGGCCTTTCGAAGGCTTAAGGAGTTGCTAACAACCGCGCCAATACTAAAAGTCCTTGACATGGACGCAGACTTCTTGGTATGCACTAATGCATCCAAGGAAGGTTTAGGCGGAGTCTTGATGCAGGACGGACGAGTGATTGCTTACATTTTGAGGAAGCTGAGAAGGCATGAGGAGAACTATGCGACGCACGACTTGGAGTTACTAGCCATCGTATATGCCTTGAAGTTTTGGAGACACTACCTTGTTGGATGAAAATTTGAATTAAAAACCGATCATTGTGGACTACAACACATTTTTACACAAGGCGACCTGAACGCGCGACAATGGCGTTGGTCAGAATTGCTTAGCGAATACAACTTCAATATTACTTACATAAAGGGAACAGTGAACCGAGTGGCGGATGCCTTGAGTCGGAGGCCATGCATATTTTTGGTGTTACCTCTTCAGAAAAATCTACGTGAGAATATTTTCACCTTACAGCGTGATGATGACTGGTACAAGGAAGTCAAGGATTTTATCGGACAAAACACGATGAAGGTACCACGATATGAGGGATATTATTTGGATAACGATGGGTTATTGAGGTTTAGAGGTCGGATTTACGTACCACCAAACGACGAGTTGAGGATGTTGATCTTGAGTAAGCCTCATAGAGAAGTTTACATGGCTCACCCGGGAGTTACGAAGATAAGGGCAGACCTCAAACCATTATTCTTTTGGAAAGGAATGAAGGCCGACATAGTCAACTTTGTGGCTAGTCAACTTTAGCACTGCATATCACCCAGAGATGGATGGACATATAGAACATACGAACCAAACCTTGGAATACATGTTGTGCATGTACGTGATGGACCAACAAAAGCATTGGGAGGAATTCTTGCCTCTTGTAGAGTTCGCTTACAACAATAGTTACCAGAGCACCATTAAGATGGCGCCTTTTGAGTTTCTTTATGGGCGACCGTGTCAGACGCCCTTGAGTTGGGATCGGCTTGAGGATAGGGTCCTGGTGGGACCAGAAGTGATCCAAGAAATGGAAGAGCAGATGCAATCCATAAGACAAAGGATTAAAGAAGCGCAAGATCGACAGAAGAGTTATGCCGATGCACACTGAGTCGACCGTAGCTACAAGGTCGGCGATCGAGTCTTCTTGCGGGTTAAACCGCATAAGAGTTCGATCAAGTTTGGAAAGGGAGCTAAACTCTCTCCTAGGTTCGTGGGACCTTTCGAGATTATGGAGAGAAAGGGGCCCGTGGCCTATCGACTAGCCTTA
>ML776625.1:1105945-1123559 GCA_009831015.1 Picea engelmannii | reverse complement strand
TTTTTTTTATTTTCTTCATATGTTCTTATTGCTATTTAATTCTGCAAGGGTTACACTCGTCATAGACCTGGCTTTACAGAGATGGATTGGGTGGCTCAATGAGTTAGATATACTTGTTCGATTGGAAAACCTCCGGTGTGCGTTTGACAGACTGCATAATTTTATTCCTAGTGTTACAGTGCCCCATGTAACCTCTACGCTTTAATAATGGGTCTGACTTTTGCCTGGGGACCTGTAGAACGGGACAGAGCTCCAAACCGTGTGCCTGACTCCCAGCTCGGAATGTTTGCCACAACGAATAAGTGTTGGGTCATTAACTGCATGTTGGTTGTTCGATGCGTCTACAGGGTGGCTGATCATTGTCATCGTTTAGCTTCTCGATAAATATCCTAGAAAGTTGGCCCAGTACCCGGGACAAATCAGCAAACCCTAGATCCCTTTTTGTATTTTTATATTTTAGAGCCGACAGGTAGTACCTAAAATAAATGCATATATCTCGATATTATTTAGACTAAACCTAAAATCATTAATTCACTTAGCTTTTAGCCGCCTAAGTTCATAATGACTATTAACCTAGATCGACACGGATGACAACATTTTGAATGATTCGTAGAATGGTAGGATTACAATGCTTGATTTGAAGAATGATTTCCACCAGCTTGGGTTAGCTTGCCAAGTTCAAAAATTATTAACTCAAGACAATCATAGTTATCCTGGTTAGTAAATCAGAGCGAATATATAGAATGTTATGGTTTTCTTAATATGGGTTGAATTCGCAATGGTAATACTTGTTAAATAGCCATGTTATTAATTGTTTAAATTGAATGCAATTGACAATGCTGGTTAATTATTAATAAAGATATTGCTTTAAGTGCAATATGAATATTGGCTGAATTATTCTTCGTGCTTTTAAATTAATATTGCATAATTTTCAATATTTATACTAGTTCTGGGCAATGTTAATATTAGGCATTATTTTAATACTTGTCAGGTGCTTACATGTTAATATTTAAATTGAATGAAATTGACAATACTTGGTTAAATAATTAATATTGATATTGGTTTAAGTGCAATGTTAATATTGGCTAAATGGCGATGGTAATACTCGTTTAATTTGCAATAGTAGGATTGTTTAATTTGTCGGGGCAATGATGTTGTTGATTCGCAAAACTAATAATTGTTTTATTGCCTTGGTATTACTTGTTAATTTGAAATGATAAGGTTGTTTTAATTGCCAGGGAATTGATGATGGTTGATTCGCAATTTAATATTTGTTTAATTGCCATGAATTTACTTGTCAAGTTGTAATAATAAGGGTCGTTTTAATTTGCAAGGTCAATGATGATGGGTGAGTCGAAATGTTAATATTGTTTAATTGAACTGTTTGGGATGATGTCTAAGACTGCTAGGTTATTATTCGTTAAATTGAAGCGTTGAGGATAAGGTCTTCGTAGATTAATAATTATTAATGGAGCATTTGATCCTGATTGAGGTCTTCGGGTCTCGATAGGAGTGGGTCGTTATTAGAGTCCTCCTCACTTGCGTCTCCCGTAGAGGTCATGATTGCCCCTGATTTGCATCACTTGGTGGTATTGTATTACGTAGTCTGTTCGTGTTGGGCGGGATATAGACTCCTCTTGTAGCTTAGTATTTATGGCTGTGTGTAATCCGGTGGAAGGAATCCAGTGCCGTATCAAGAGTCTCGGGATGTTTAAAGGAACAGTTCCACTCTTGTGACACACTCTGAGCCGTATCAGTAGTCTCAAGCTATTTAAAGGCACAGTTCCACTATTGCGACTCTACTGTTGGATTCTTTCATTCTGTGACAGTATTGTACCTAACCCCTGGTGTTTGTTTCTGCTTACAGCTGCTAGTTGCACGCCTTATTTCAAGGGGCGTTTATTTCTCGTGGTCACTGTGATATGTCGGGTCGTCTTGATTATGTTCTTCTTACTTGCGTCTTGTTGATTCGAGTGGTGAAGTAGAGTTGAGGGGGTTGTTTCTTCTACACGCGCGCACACACTTTTAAAAAAAAAAAAAAAAATTGCACCTGTATCGGAGTTGTTGTCGGGACCAGGAGGGATTTTACAAAATCAAAGATATCGTAGCTTTCTAGGAGGGAAAGAGTGAAACCTCAGGTTTCCAGGAGGGAAAGGAGAATGAGGTGATAATTTATAAAAGTCTTAGGAGATCATAAAGGAGTTCATATCAACAAGGAGTGCTGACAAAAATAAAGGAGAGACTGTCTGAAAATCTCAGTAACTCAAAATTAAGTTTGGATGAGCAAGGAGTGTTGATAGATGAGGATCATAAATGCATTCTAATGATTGGGGGGATTGGGATATTCCTATCAAATATTCCAACATAGGCTAATGCGAGTGTTGCACGTGAGGAGGTGATGCAACAAGCATCCGAGAGAGAGGCCATGGTGCCAATTTTTTTAAAATCTAACAGTTTATGTATTGCAAGTGAAGCAGAGGAAATACATACAACACAGACTTTCATGGAGGAGAAAGAGTAGACATTATAATCTTCCCAAGAGAGGAGAAAGGAAGAGAATTCAATGGAATTTCTCAAAAAAATCATCAAGGGAGATGAACAGGAGATGACTATCAAATTGGAACCTACACCAGGAGAGAGAGAAGACAAAATGGATATTGTTGATATTTGTGAAGAGTTGGAGGCCCTAGAAGAAAGGGTAATGGCACAGAATCAATTCATCCAACATGTTAAGTTAGAGATTGATGAAGAGGAGATGCATCACCAGAGTAGATTGCAAGAGAGGAGCCAACCAGTGGACCAACTGGATAAGGATATAGAAGAGATAAGGAGATTGATGCTAGAAGCAGGAAAGAAGGAAACCAATAGTAGAGAGAGGTAGAACAAATAATAACATGAAACAACATGAAAACAACAACAACAACAATAGAAAGGAGGAGGAGTAGATGGACAACTCCAAAGTGAAGTATGAGTCCCTAGAGGATTTCAACAATAGTAGCAGGGGATCCATCAGCAGAGCTCATGATTTTTTCCAGTGTGGGAATATGATATAGGAGCATTGCTCCATCTCATCAAACATGTCAGAAGATAAAACATCAACACACTTGGAGGGAGCGGATCCCAAAGAAGGACTCACTAGTCCTTTCAAATTTTGAGCATAAATTTAAAATTTAATGTAATTTAAGTTTGAAGGCTCAAGGAAATCTGAGCCAGTGTCTTTGTACATTCCAAGTTATTGTAATGTGTAGTTTCTCCTTTAATGGCTCACAATTAGGTGGATCTAGATCCGATTCGGACTAGATGGTGATTTAATTTAATTTAATCAGAGTAGGTAGCTAGAGGGAAGGCTCGAGGATCCCCTCTTTTGTAAAACTATTGTTGTATCAAAAATTCATTAGTAGTTGTAGAAAAAGGATATTAGGAAGAAGAGAGAAGTTAGAAGAGAGGAGAGGAGAAAGAGTTGAGACTCTGTTGAATTCCATCCTTGTACATAGTGTAAATGGAATTTAGATATTAATACAAAGAGTAGTTTTTCCTGCATATGAGGTTATGTGTGTATGATTTATGATTTTTCTGAATTCGTTTGAATTCTTTCTATGTTTACTCGTGTATTCCATGAATGTTGTTAGTTCATGTTTTATTCCCTCTACAAGAATTAGATAGACTCCTCTTTCTTTATATTCTGAGTAGTTATGGGTTCTTAGGATTGTCCGAGGAGTGCACACCAGAGTAATTGAAATACTCTGTGAATATAAAACAAGGAGTGTGTTTCGAATTCTTTCTCGAGTTCAGAGAAAAACATGTCAGGTGGGCATGCCATAACAAGTCATAAAACTCATAAGGAGGAGTGTAAGGAGTACATTGAGCAGGGGCAAGGAGTGCATGAGAACTCTCTTTTGAGTTCTGTGAGGATATGTTTCAAATAATACACACTAGATTTACTGAATACTCTAAGGAAGGAAGCTATGCAAGGAGTGCATTGAGAAGGCACAAGGTATGCACAGGTGAGCCTGAAAATCTCAGTACGCAGAAGGAAAACTATGCAAGGAGTGCACAAAAACCAACACACTATGAAAGTGTTGGGGAAGCTCATAATATAGAGCATGAGTGTTAGGAGGGCATGAGGAGTTTCTGAAAATAACAAAGGGACTGAACCCTTTGAAGTCCAAGATGTTTCAAGCTCAGAGGAGAAGTAGTGAAAGCGTGCACAGAAGACTCATGAAAGGCATGCACGAGGCCAAAAATTCGAAAGTGTTGAAAAACATCCAAGTAAGACAGAGTGCAAGGAGTGCGTAGGTAAGTTTTCAAAGATCAAGCTTAGGAGGAGTAGTGCAATTCTTCAAGGAGGAAGCACAAGGAGCGCACAGGAAGATTTTTTGGGAAAATATTTAAGTATGAAATATTTATAATTTTAGAGGGCACGAGGAGAGTGTCAGAGGTGAAATTTTTGCAAGTTCAAATATTAGGAGGTGCAACACAGAGACAGAGAGCAAGTTAATGGTCCTGTAGAGGAGGAAATCAAAGGCTGAGCATTTGAAATTTCTTAAGGAATCCTTCACTAGAAGGAAAGTGCATTCACAATGGAGGAGGAGCCAGAACTATTGTCAGATTAGCTGTCATAAGAAATATGGATAATTAGATTAGAGTCTAGGAAGAAGGAGGAGCACACACAAAGGATAATATATCCTAGCCATTGGATCTAGGAGCAAGGATCGACAAATGTTCGATCCAGGTAATAAGAATGACCATTAACTCTTAAGTCCATTGGACATCACTGCTTTGGCATAATTGAGATGTAGTTTTAAGTGTAAGTGAAATTATTGAAGCTCCAAAGGCCAAATCAAATCCTAGTTGTTGGTGTCAGGAGCATGTGGAAGGATATTTAAACGTCATTGACTCAAAGTTTGGAGGAAACAGGGTTTAGTGTCGTGGAATACC
Source organism: Picea engelmannii (assembly GCA_009831015.1). Classification (NCBI taxonomy): domain Eukaryota; kingdom Viridiplantae; phylum Streptophyta; class Pinopsida; order Pinales; family Pinaceae; genus Picea; species Picea engelmannii. Next base: position 1,118,621 of record ML776625.1, on the reverse strand, counting down.
CCTAAAGTCCCGAATTATGAAGTGAATCGAGATTGTCCATTAGTAATGACACGTGTCAGTGGGTCGTGAATCCAGAATACCGACAGTCCGATATATTAGATATGTGGAGTGTTTAATCCACTCGAACCTCTGAAGAACAAAGTGGATCTGGAACATTCACTGGAGAGGATGTGTGTCAATAGATCCCATGGTTGAGAGTCATCAAAGTGGGGACACCAACGAATCTCCAAAAAATGGAGTGAATCTTAGATGTTGGCCTAGGAGACACTTGTTAGCATATCTGAGAGGTCTAAGGAACCAAAACTCCAGAGTAATTATGTTCTGTGGATTCGATATCTCCCAGAGTCCCGAAGGTCAAAACTCATCCCATCTATTGATATGGAGTGGATACCTAGAGGGTGATTAGACCCTTCATTAATTCGACATTCAAAGAGAAAGTGAGTTGGAAGAGATAGGAATTACAAAGTCTGGAGTCCCAGAGCCTATCATAACCATAGATCTCAGCAGAGCCTTTGAGCCATTGATACGAAGAGGAATTTGTCATTTCGTTGATTCATTTTTCGAGAGGAACAATTTTCCTGTCTTTTAAACATCTTGAAGTCTGGAGGCTCTAAAGTCCAGAGCGTGGAGTGGACAAGAGCCGTCGATTTGGAGGGAGAATAAGAGTCGTCCAATCTGATTCAGGGTTTGGATCTCTGGGAGCATATAGTTTTGGAGCGGGCAAGATTTCTTAATCCCAAGATATCGGAGACTGTATGAGCCGTTGATTTCAGCGAGCATTGTGTATCATTGACCCTTTCTATTGTTAGCGAGTCTGCAAGCCCATGTATTCAGAGAAATTGGAGTGTTGAGGAGCCCGAAGCTTCGAAGTTATGAATCAACACTCATTTTTAAGCACCTAGTCCCTGCCCATGGTCACATGTTTTCCACCAGAAGAAAAAGGGGCTAGGGTATGAAATTGTAATTTAAAAGGTATTTGAAAGGGGCTTAGGAAAAGCACCTATGGGTCTAGAATTTGACCTGCACATGATAAATTAAGGACATGTGCTTGATTTTGAGGGCTCAACAAGAGCCCGAGAGATGATGCGGCTCTAAAAATGAATGATCCTAGATACAGAGGTTGTGACTACCCCAGGAGTGGGTGGGGGTCTGCATTGTCATAGCCTCCTTCTGATTGGTGTTGAAGAAATCAAGGATTTGGTGCTTCCTTCAGGTTGGTTCTAGTAAATTAGGGGGTCATAGCCTACTTCTGGTTGGTTTCAAAGGACTCTAGGAGTTGGTGCTTCCTTCAGGTTGGTGCCTATAAATCAGGGGGTTGGTGCCTCCTTACAATTGGTGCTGAAGAATTTGGAAATTGGTACTTCATATGAGTATATTCTTGATATATATAAAAAATCATTTTGTGGTTTTCTCCCATTTGGATTTCCATGTAAATTCTAGTTTACTTTGTATTTGATGTGATATTATTGAATGGTACCAGTTTTGGTTATATGCTCGTGATATATTGAATGCAATCATCAATGATATATTGCTAATAAAATTGAAGATTCTATATTGTGATTGAAAGCAGTAAAAATTGCTCCTACTGATTCACTCCCTCCTCTTAGTATTCCAAAAATTTGTATCAAAGAAGATCCTTCAAGAAATATTCCAACCACTAGAAGGTAGATCATGGAGAGAATCAATTCGTATAAGAATGAAATACCCTAGTTTGATGGAAAGAACTATGCCTTATGGACTAGAAGAATGAAAACTTATGTACAAGCACACGGATTTGATGTTTGGAAATCAATATTATATGGATAGAGAGCATGCCACTCCACCAACAGATAACAATGGAAAGAAACTTATCCAAAAAAATTCAAGGGCTACAAATTCTATATTGAATTGTCTAGTTCATTCAATATATGTCAAGGTTATGCATTGTGATTATGCAAAGGAGATTTGGGACAAAATTTAGAATTTTTATGAAGCATATGCCAAAGTCAAAGAGAACAATCTCTAGTCTTATAGAGGTCAATTTGAACAATTGAAAATGAAGGAATATGAATACATTGCAACTTACTTTTTACGACTTGATGAAATAGTGAATGAAATTAAAGGATTGGGAGAATAATTTGACGAATCTATGATTGTTCAAAATGTATTGAGATCTCTTCGAATAATATTTGATCCTAAGATTTCAACACTAAAATAAAAATAATATATGAGAAATATAAGCATGGATGAGATACAAGGAATATTTACCTCTTAAGAATTGATAACAGAATAAGAAAATCCATCCAAGAAAGAATTAGCTTTCAAAGCACCCAAGAAGAGATATAAGAAGAAAAATCCTGAGTCAAAGTAAAATTACAGTTGTATGATGATTTAGACAAGGATGAAGGAATATCCAACTGCATAAGGAATATGAAGAGAGGAACCAACAAGTAGAAATGCATGCTTCCCTTAAAATATTTTAATTGTGGTAAAATTGGTTATTTTGCAAATAAGTGTCCTTATGTTAAGAATTTAGATAGTGATGAAGAAGAAGATCCCAAGAAAGAAAAGAAACATAAAATGGAAAAAAAAAGAAAGGTGATAAAAGTAAGTCTTCAAGAAAAATCTATACTCTAGAGAAGACGGTTATTCATATGATGAAGATGATGAAAGAGATAGTGACTTTGAAAATTTACTCTTTATGGCTACAAAAACTGAGAGAACTCCTTAAACTGACGAAGAATAAGGTGAAGTGGATTTTGAGGAAGAGTTAATAAATTCTTTAACTAAACTAAATAAATAAAAGAAGAAAAATAAATCATTCAAAGAAGAAAATATCTGGTTGAAAACTCAATTTGAAGAAGGAAAGAGAAAGGAAGAAGTAATGTAGATCCAAATGATAAAGAAAGAAAAAGAGTGTGAGAATCTTGAAAAGGAAATCATGTCATTAATATTTGAAATCATCAATATCAGGAAGAACCTAAAAAGTTCTCAAGTGTTAGAAATAATTCTCAACAATCAAAGGCCATACAGTGAAAAATATGGACTAGGATATAAGAATGTTCATTTTGAGGAAGGTTCAAGCTTCGTGATGAAAGAAACAAAACAAAATAGTTATGTAGAAGTCTTTAGAGGAAGAGATCATGGTCAACAATAATTAGAGAGGAATGAATACATAATACATTCTACATTCAGGCAATAAATAAGCTTCAATCATGATCAACTAAGGAAGGAATTCATAAGGTCTACACCACAAAGAAGATCATTCACTCCGAGGTATAAAAAATATTTTTTGTTCATTTGTTTACATGTTCTTGTTAGACTACTGAGAGGAGGGGGGTGAATCAATATTAGTACTTTTATTTTTTTAATAAAAATATTTATATTCAATTATATTCAATCAAAAGTCAATATAGCATCAATACCATAAATAAAAACATAAACACAGTACAACAAGGATTTATGTGGAAACCCAATGTGGGAAAAAACCATATAATGCTTTTCTTATTGATCAAAGAGTACATTCATTGGAAGCACCAACTTCCTGTTTATGCAGCTACAACCGGAAGGAGGCTCCAACCCCCTATTTACAGGCTACAACCTAAAGGAAGCTCCAACACCCTAATTTTCTGGCTCCAACCAGAAGGAGGCTACAAGCCCCTTTCCTTGCCCTGTCCAACTTACCTGAAATATAACTGTAGACAAACATGTCACTACCTCTACTCCTATAACTGATAACCTTTTATTGTTGTTTCTTTATAAACCTTTGTTTCTTCTACTGAAATCAATATGTCATCAAGACTACAATCACTTATTCCTTATGCCAAAATTCATAAGAGAATTCTCCACATTAATAGCTTATGAATTATTGAGCCATACATGTTCTTGAATTATTCAGAAAAACACCCTAACATACACATGAAGACATACCTTTACCCTAAAGTTGAACTGAGCTCTTGATCCCTAATATTCTTGTATTTTTCCTCACAAGTCTGCGAACATTCTCACTGAAGCCAGTGAGTATCTACACTTTTCCTCACTGTAGCCCACATATATTTGCAATTTTCCTCTTGAAACTCACATATATATACTCAAGAAGATCTAGTATGAAACCCCTTCTCCTTACTCTTGTCTTCTGCAAGCTCCTTACTTCACTTGACTTCTCTAAACTTGACTCACTGCCTCATATCTCCAGTTTGTATGCTCAAAGGTGAATACACATAAGTGATTTGCAATGGACTCTTCTCTTTGTTACATAGGAGAAATGTCTTAATAAAATGCAACTCAGATGCAACATGTTATCTTTTGCTTACTCTACTTTGCTTTTCCTGAAGTAATATTCTGTTTAGGCTACTTTTCTTTTCCTGAAATAATCTTTTGTTTACTCTACTTTTTTTTTCCTAAAATAATCTTATGTTTACTTTAGTTTTATTTTCCCTGTAATAATTAATTATCTCTCCAATAATTAATTATTCTTGAAATAATTAATTATCTTATTCTTATTGCCACTTTTATTTTCCCTGTAATAATTAATTATCTCTCCAATAATTAATTATTCTCACAATAATTAATTATCCCTGCAATAATTAATTATCTTCTATTTACTGCCACTTTACTTCAACATGTAACTTGTTAACCACTTATTTACTTTTTCGATAATTAACTAATGGCATGCAATAATTAATCCCTTTGTTGCAACCACTTTAATTGGTCACTCTTCTTGATGACCTTCTAGAGGATTCTAGAATATTTTTGAGGTTCCTCCAACTTCATAGAGCCATATCTCCTTAACCATGAGGAATTACGTGGTGTACCATATATCACCGAAAATGGCATGACGTGTACTATACATCTATGATAGTGTTGCCTACAAGTGTATTGACCTTCATGTATTTATTCCTCGAACAATTCTGGGTTCCATGAACATGACCAACCATCGTTGGATCCTCTCAACTAGATGTCCAACATCACCAACACATTCCTCTACCAAGCATGTACCGAAGTCACCAACATACCATCAAAATATATGTTCCTATACCATACCATGTACGAAACTGTACCATGCAACAACCATGCAAATCAAAACTTGTACCATACCATGTGTCAACCTTACACATCAACAACCCTTACATCATACCATGTGCCAATATCAATGGTAGAATTCTAGCACGACAACCAATTGTCCAACGACCTCATCCAAACATCTAGGGATTCGAGACTTCCCCAAGGATTGACATCAATATCTAATATCATTCTCCAAGGTTTTACATCAATGACTAATATCACTCTCTAAGGGTTGACATCAATGAAAACCAATTGTCCAAACCAAATTTCCAACAGTACCAACTTTTGACATAAATGTTTAGATTGCAAAGCATATAGAAGAAATGATCAAGCGAGATATGATTATGTGGCTCTCTCCAATATTGAATTTTACAAATTCCACAATTATGGTAACATAAATCGAAATTGTAGAAGCATGATAAATACTTCCATGAAGGAAAACACCGATGTCATATACAAGAATTTTTGGAGAAGAAATGAAGCACAAGAAGAGAAAGTGAATGAAAACCAGGTATCAGAGATAGTACTCACAATATTTGCAACAACACAAGATTGTAATGAATTAACATTCCAAGAGGAAGATGTCAAAATTTAGGATAATGACATAGCTTAGAAATAGGCTGAAAAGTAATATGTCTTCACATATGAAGAGGAAGATTACTCAACATCATAGAATATGTTTTTCTGAGCCATCTCGCTTGACGACTCCTAGTAAATATGAATATTGAACATGGGGACTCTTATCAGTAGCTCTACAAATCAAAGAAATATCTTTCAACTTGTCTGAAGTATTTACAGTTTTTGGACATGCAATTTCAGAGTGGAAGAGATTCATTGTATAGAGGATTTCAGACATGCATTTAGACAGGGACATATTCAGTATAGATTATTGTAGAAATGTACAATATGATTTGAAAAATTGAGAAGACAGCTTGAGAAGATGGAGTATGTTGTAATAAATAGATGGGTCAACAATTTATGTAGTTGAGTAGTAGAGTGATGGGTATTTTATGACATATGGACATATATGGATTCATGAGATCTTTGAAAGGTCTAAAAAGATACATGATAGTGGATGAAATCATAGTAACAATTGGAATAAAGTGGAATCTATGGAATCAGTTAGTTACAATAAGGAAAACAATGAAAGGCATAAGATAATAGGGGAAGAAAAATTGTCAGCAGAAGCCATACCATCAAAGGAAAATTGTTGAAAAGTATGGTCATTTATGTGAACTTGACAAGCCATGAAGATTTGAAGTTGTTGAACCCCTTTTGTGCCCCCCCCCATTATTTTTTCTCGCTTCTTTTATTAACTTTTCTTTTCCCCCTTATATACTTTCCTTTTCCCACTTTCTCTTTTCCCTTCTTTCTTCCCTTTCTCGGTACTAGCACACTTATTCATTTTTCATGTTCGCGGAATTTTGAACTCATGAAATCTCACACTTGCATTATCTTTGTTCATCCATGTATAATTTTGTCCAACACTTAGAAAATTTTTGCACCTCAGACTTTTGGACCTACATGATGCACCTCCACTCTCTCGAATGTTCTCCTGACACTTTTGAATAATTATCCATTTTATTTACTTCAGACTTTCGGACTTGCGGACCTTCAAACTTATGGATCTGACTTTTCACACTAGTCGCCAAGCTTGATTCTCTGCCATTACTTGTCCCTTCACTTTTTTTTGTGTCACATTTATTTTTATCCCTATGGAACCAACTACAAAATTTATTGTTGAAGTGGTTGTTAAATAAATATGCTAATAATGAGGCTAGTAATAATTATTTTTAGTTAATGTTTTCATAAAAAAAAATCTAAATCGAGTTCATTTTACTGTGCAAAATAATATTTCAAGAAATTTTGGTGAGATTTTCTCAGACAACCATGAGAAAACAATCATTTTGTGGGGATACATTGAATCTCTTTTCTAGGGAAGGTCATAATTATCATTGGTCTGACTCTTACTACTATTATTCAAAATTTTTGGATAAAGAAGACAACAAAGTATGGACCTCAAAAATAGTTCTCATAAGATGTGTTCCAGAAGTCTTTGAATACAAGGATATTGTCACTTGGTGCATCGATAAGCTTATTCAAAAAATAAGGGTCATCACATTTTAGAGTATTTATCATATCTCATTAACACCTTCAATATTTAGAGAAACGATGAAATTGTTAGAGTTGAACTTGGTCTATAAAGGGGACAAAGCTTGCAATTTCTTGAAAAGAAAGAACAATGGAATAGATCTTATTCAAGAATATTTGCATGAATCTATGTCAATTCTTGAAGACATATCTAAAATCCAGGTAGGTTATTTACAAAATCCTTATAAATAAATTTCCTCATTATTTACTCGAATTGTTGGCTAGGACTCTACAGACACAATTCCTAGATTGGAATTATATATATTTAATTTTTTGGTTCATTAAAATGCTATCTTCAATTGTGAGAATATTATTCCGAATGAATCACTACATTGTTGACTAATTTCAAGGTTGATAAAGGGTTCTGTATGTCATCTTATTTGATATTTTCTATCACATGTTATCATACTTTTGAGGGTTTAAACATTACTCAGAGAATTAAAATAAAGGTGGACCCTATGACCATCTAGTACAAATCTATGTGGAGGTAGAGAGTCAGGCATCATTTCTATGAGGTGTATTCAGATTTTGTATCTAAATTCAAGAATTTTTTATTTGGGGAAGACACTTCGCAACTATCACTTTAAGCAATTGCTTTTCTGAAGGGAAAATGATTTCTTGAGAAAATGGAAAATTAAAATGTCATTATGGTTTTCTCCTCTATCAAAACACATATTTTCCTTCTCTATTATATATTTGATAAGTTTTTTATCATTGAGGTAGCCATGCATTATAAATTATGGTTCCATACTTTCTCTGAAAAAGGAAAAATCAGTTCATACCTTTCCCGTGAAAAGTTGGTAAACTTTTGTTGCGGGGAATTTCCAAAATAGATGAATATGTTACTTGTTTTGATCATTTTGACCTAATATTCTCAGAGTGAATCAAGGGTTTCGACCCTAGTCACATTTTTTTATAATAACTTTCTTTTAGTTGGGATCATACCTGCACGATTAAATTGAACTATCAATAGAGAAGAAGAAACTAACAGTCAAAATCATAATAACCAAGAAGCCGACAAAGATTTTTGAGATATAGAGATTGTTATAAGCACTACAGAGAACCATAAAGAAATAAGTAAACCCTTGAGTGAGAAAATTTTTGAGTCACAAGATGTCTCTCAAAGAAGTTCCTTACCAAAGTCAAATCCTCAGCCAGGGTCATCCCACACAAGAAAAATGCATAGCAATAATTTAGGAAATGATGAAGAGAGAAACCCTCATAAAGGGAACATGGAGAATCATCATAAATTAAAGGTCAAAAGAAAAAGGACTAATTCACAGTAGGAGGGGGATGAAACACATTCTCAAGAAGATTATTTGTTATTGGATAACATGGATTTGGATGTAGATATTGAAAACATTACTTTCCAAGATGTAGAAGTATCAGCTCAAGGACATGTATATCCTCTCTCCACACTCATGATCTAGGACAATGCATTTTCTGATGAGAAAACATTCACTGAACAAAATGAATCTTTTGATAAAGAATCTAAGAAATTATTTTTTTAGAGAACTACAAAGAGTAAGAGTGGGAAGCTACTATCTACCATTGATACTCGAGATATGTTACCATCCAAATTATCATATATTCATAAAGTTACATTGGATACACTTGACGTCTCAATTACACACATGGAAGAGAGAAACCCTCATGCCTCCACCTATTCTATATTCTCCCACTGCTATGATTCATCCTGGAAAAGGTTTTCAAGAAAACACAGAACCAAGTGCAAGTGTCAAAGGAATTTCCAATTTAATTATTTCCACCCGACATTTCATTGAACAAAATATTAAGAAAATTATGTCATTGATTGTAGAGTTGTGGGATATGGAAAAGAGTTTTTCTTCTCTCGGTTTAAGAATTAAAAATACCAAGGAATATTTAAACTCATATTTGAAAAATGATGATGGGTTCTACATAGATGAAATTGTAATGTTTACAATGAAAGTTTCAGCAATGACAAAGAAAACAAGAAAGAAAGAAAACATACTTTCTTTGAGCCGCATCAAGAAATTAAAATCTCATTGGATGGAAAGAATCAATTTGTTAAAAGTTCTGATAACTCAATTGACTGAATTATAAAGAAGGAAGAATGAGGCATATTAAAAATTCATTGATTTGGATATCGATGGAACCACCGTTGAAGTCCCTGACCCTAAATATCTTTCAAATTCTATTCTCATGAATCTATAATTTTTTGAAGAACAAATTGAAGAACTAAAAGGGACATCGGCTGAAAAGTTTGACAATATGATTGAATTTATACATTACATTGATAGATGGCTTGTCAAGTACAAAAATAAAAGTGAATATATTGAAAATATATTACAAAATTTATCTTCTAATATTAGGGAAATTGAAAAGGAGTTGTTTAGTGTTAAAATAAAACAAGAAGTAATTGTTGCTCCATTAAGGGACTTCATCCAAGAATGGTTGAATAAATCAATTGCCAAGATCTCTGAAATTCCAACAGAGGTATTTATGACCGATAATCAAACCACAAACAACAAGAGTATAAGAGAAACAACAACAAGAAAATGAAAAGAGAGATACCATCATAGTATGTCCATGTTGATCACCTTCTTATTTCTTTATCATTTTTCATCCAATTATTATTCTTCTTTGAATAGAAAGGTATAATCGAATCTTGATAACTTTCTCTTTTTCTTCTTTCCATATTTTTTTAATCATCATCCACCCACTTTATTCCTTTTGCATTCTATCTTCTTGTATAACTTTTCTTTATGGTTTGCAGGATCCCCAATCCCAGTCCTTTGGACAAGTGCCTTTAAATTTCAAAGCATTGTAATAGACTTTATTATGTTTTGGAAATCCTAGAGAACTAATTTGGGATCAATTTTGACTGTATTTTATAACTCTAATTTTTTAGTATAAAGTATTTGAAATTGATCTATCATAATATTAGTTTCATCTATATAATAATTTACTCTATAAAAGTTCTCTTATGCGCTCGAACCATCTTCTTTTATTTTGATGTGATAAAAAACATTTATTTTCACTATGATGGATGTGAGGATTTTTTTTTTATTTTCTATAATCTATGATGTGTGAGATTCTTGGTCCAGTTCTCAAGAATGCTCTTTTATAAATATTTTTAATTTTCAACATTTTAATCTTTCTTTGAGCATAAAAGAGTGGACTATCTTAAGGTCCTATATTATTTCTTGATCTAAAGATTATTAAGAATATCATAATACAAAGAGGAGTACCACCTCTATAAAAGTGGAGGATTCATATCCTTGTGTGATTTATGTTTTGGTCCTAATGGATTCAGGAGTGAACACTTTTGGAAACAATATTTGGGAATGAATTGAATATTTAGATATGGTTTTGAATCCTAAAATTACATGACTTTTCCTTAGGATAACCAACCTCTGTTATAAATTGGATTAAATAATAAAAAAAGTATTCTTCATCAACTATATAATCTTGTAATAACAAAAGTCAAAACTAGATAAGAGTTAGAGAGGTCTTGGAAAACACTAGTTCAAGAAGAAGTAATAGAAATTATTTGAAGACAAAGGAGAGATGAAAGATAAAACCAAATTAACAAGAGACACGATCGAAGAGTGAAAGAGAAAGGTTGGAATTGAGACTATATGAATACAAAGGACCAATCACTAGAGGCAAAAGAAAGCAGTTGCATACCTTAGAAACTGAAATTCATACTCTTAACAAAAAAATAAGCTACCATACATGGATGAAAGAGAATAAATATGTGAAGCATGACATGAATAAATATGAGAATAAATAAATGAAGAAAAGAGAGAGGATAGAAGACATGAGGAAAGAAGAAGATTCAAAAATCTAAGAAGAATAAGAGATTCCCCTCTTGACCTATGTGGTGAAAAACATGAACACTGTGTTCTTACCAAAGGAACTTTGAAGACATTTTTCGGAGATTGAATAATCGATGATAAAACACATATCAATTTTTTTTTGGATGTTTGTGATTTTCATCTCCTTGAACATGATGATGTGATGGGAAGGTTGTTTCTCCAAAAATTATTGGGGAAAGGTTATGAATGGTACACGAAATTTCCCACTAGATCGATTGGTTCATTTGATGATCTTGAATCTATGTTCCTGAATATGTTCGCTCCCCCAATTGTGTATCACACTCTTCTCACTAATTTTACTCAGATGTGCCTAAAGAAAAATGAAAGGATAAGAGACTTTAATCTTAGATTCAATAAAACTCTGAACAAGATTCCTAAAGATAAAAGGCCTAATGATTAAGTGATACTTGGTTTCTATAAGAATGTTAAGCCCTAATATTGGCTCATTAACCCTTAATTGGGGCATATTACATTAGTAATGTTATTTTATTTATGTATTCTTTATTCCATTAGTTGTAATTATACCTCCTAGTCTCCTATATATATCAAGGAGACATTTTCATTTTGAATCATCTTGTACTTGAACATTTAAATGGGGTAAAATGAGGTTTCCCCCTCGAAGAGGCTTATTATCTGAAATTATCTCTTTTTCAAGGCTTTGAGTACTTTTTCTGAGGTTTTTCTATGCTATATTGATATTTGGTTCCTAACATATGGTATCAAAGCTCAAGGTCTCGGGGTTTCGCTGCTACATCTGAGACACCTTGGAATTTTCACTATAACTTTGTTTCTACAACATTTTAGAAGGAATGGATTGGATGATATTTAGTAGATGGATCAAGGTACGTTGGGTTAAAATTTCATCTCCTGAGGCCTTATACTTTAGGAGATACATCCTGTACAAGATAGGGTTCTGGAATCATCTTGAACCGAGTCGTTGCGGAATTTTCGCTATAAAACAATTTTTGTAATGTTTCAGACCCTAAAATCTAGAGGATATTCACACAAATTAGTAAAGTATATGTGGTAAAACGTTCAACTTCTGGGTCATCTTAAATTTGTAGATACACCCTATGGAAGATAGGGTATCTGACTAGTCCTATTGACTAGTCTCAAGAAGGTGTTCCAGGTAAAACAATCATAACTTCTTCCTAAAGTATCCAAATTCAGTGGGACTAGTTTCATTGGATCGTGGAAAGTATGTAGTAGTTTTGGTATGAGTTTCAGAATTTTATATCAATTATTTTGTGCGGGCACGCTATACAAGTGAGATCTCCGGGAAAGGACAAAAATCAGCAAGTTGTGGGGAAGTTACCGTAAATTCCACATGGCACATCCAATTTTGATCAGACTTGTGGCATTGCAGAGAAGAAATATAAGAGAACTAATTAAAGGAAATTTCCATACCCAAAAGGGCTGAAAATTGGGAGATACAATAAAATAAATATTGTCTAGAAAAACCACCTCAAAATCAATGTTCAAAAGTGATACTTGGCCAACATGCCACCCAAAAAGGGAACTTCTACACCAAATAAGCCTCCAGACAATCCTACTTGGACTCTTGATGAAGGTGAAGAAATGCATAGGGACATAAATGATTTACAAAAGAAGATAGTAAC
>ML776625.1:1075742-1101608 GCA_009831015.1 Picea engelmannii | reverse complement strand
TATATACCAAGGAGACATTTTCATTTTGAATCATCTTGTACTTGAACATTTAAGTGGGGTAAAAGGAGGTTTCCCCCTCGAAGAGGCTTATTATATGAAATTATCTCTTTTTCAAGGTGTTGAGTACTTTTTCTAAGGTTTTTTTATGCTATATTGATATTTGGTTCCTAACAAAGAATTCCATGCAACCAAATGTGAATTTTTCTATTAGAGATGCCCAAATTTATACTCTAGAAGAAGAAATGCTCAAAGCTAATGAAATGGAGGAAATCATGATTGAAATAGGCCCTGGCCCTAACATTATTCTTGGAAAAGTAAAAAAGAATATGTGTAATTTAAATATTGATGATCAAGGAGCATATAGTTTGAAAATGAATGAAGAGAAAAGGTCACGAGCAAGTCAAAATAAGATCATCAGTGGAGTATTTTTCAAGGGAACTATATTGCATGTGAAAACAGACCCTTTTGTATCCTAGGAGACTAAGAAAAGGATCGAGATTGACAAAAAAATAGAAACATTACACAAATGCAAAATCAAATAATGATATTGAGAAGTAACCATAATTATATACCCAATGCAAGGATGTCGGTCCCAGAACAAAGAAGGAGCCCTCCTCAAGAGAAAAGAGTGAGTTTTGAAAACATTGATAATCAAAAAATAAAGAGGGTCACCAGACAACCAATTTTGAATGTAGTGGTTCTTGATGAACCATATAATGAAAAAATAACTGAACCAAAAAATGGTTATTTACCAGAAGAAATTTTTAAACCTATAGAGATGGATGGATGTGAGACATCCGCGTATATATTTGAAGAAGGTGAAGATTATACTATCTTGCAACAAAACATTTCCCAACCACAGGCATTTGTAAATAAGTACAAAACTAAAGTTAATTCAGAAAACGACAAAGAAAATGATAATGAGAAAGAGAGTAACAAAAGTGTGATAAGAAACACTGGAGCTAAGAAGCAACATTATATTCCAAACCCCCTTCAGACGATATATAATTTTTTTGAATATCTAAGTAAGCTGAGGATTAATATCCCTTTCACAGAAGTTGTAAAGATTCCTCAATAGAGGGAAAATATTTTGAAGTTGTTGGACAAGCCAGTGAGAAGAATTGAAGAAATTATAAAAAACCCAAGCAAATTAAAAATACATAAGTAGTAAAGTTGAGAGGAAAATTTCCACCCTTCTATATTTCAATATAAAACCATGATGTTCTACTCCATAATTATTTAGTTGATATTGGCATGAAAAACAATATCATGCCTTCCGAAGTAATGGAGATGCTTGGTATGAGTTGCACCAGATACTATGAAACAGGAGAAGGCATTTACATGATTGATTCTAGGTAGGTGTCATCTTATGAAGAAATTAAATAATTTTATGCCTGGATTAATGTTGCTCCCCATATTATTATATTTTTCAATATTCTGGTAGTGGATGTTCCTCCTGCATACAGAGTTTTCCTCGAAAGGTACTGGTCATCCATGATTAGAGGCTATATAATGAATTATGGAAGATGCATGATGTTTTTGTATAAATACAAAGCAATGATCAAGGTTCCTCATGAACCTAGGAGACCTTTTTTTTCAGAAATAAGGATAACAAGCTAATGGAAGATTATATAGATATTGGCCATCTTGGATATGGAATAGATTGATGATATAAAAAATGAAGATAATTATTTTGTGGGCTATTGGATGATGTCATTCGATGGATCATGTTCAATATCAAGTAGAGGAGTTGGAATTGTTCTTAAAATCAATGAAAACATTATACACCCACATTCTATCAAACTTGAGTTTTCTTGCACAAATAATGAAGCAAAATACGAGGCTTTGATTCAAGGAATGGCCCTTGCATGGGAAATCAAGATTGAACATTTGATTATGATTGGAAACTCTGAATTGATAATAAATCAAGTCACTTAGAAATACAAGATTAACAAGGAAAGGCTTAAATTATATTTCAAAATAGTAAATGAATTTATGGAGACCTTCTGTTATTTTAATATTTATTTCATTCCAAGGGATAAAAATTAGAAGGAAGATTCATTAGTATTGGTTGCTTCGCTGTAAAACCTAGATGATATCTAGAGTGAGGAATATCTTCAGGTAAAAATAGTATTTCAACCTTTAGTACCTGTTAATAAACAATATCTTCAAGTGTTTGAAAATGATAAAGACCTAGCAAATTTTCTAGTAAATGAAATTGAATATGAAGATAATGACGTTTCCTCTATTCCAAAGAATTATGTGTAGTTTGAATCTCTTTTCAAAAGAGATGATCTTGCCAAAAATAGCATGGAAGAAGTATCGATCCAAAAAGTTCAAGAAACAAGGAAAGTCAATATTGGACTGATAGTTCCCCAAAGTATATTAACTAGGGAGTTGATTTTACATCCAAATAAGTTGATCAATATGTTTCACTCTTCAAATAATATATTGATTTTTTTGTAAATGTGTTGAACCTGCACAAAATAGATCTAGCTAGAAAATACTACACACATTTGCAGAGAGAAATTACGAAAGAAGAAGCAAGAGTGAAAGAATGGAAGAATTCTCATTAACCGTAATGAGTAATGAATAGTTTACACATGATATACTCTATATAAATCAATCAATGTGCACTGGAGGAGAACTGATGCATCGTAGGGGTAATCTATATTGATTTGGACACACACCAGCAGTTACAGGAGTGAAATTCCACCTAGTCTAGTCTCTCGGGAAGTTACGAGAGTAAACTTCCACCTAGTTGAGTTAACTAGTCAACCAATCTTCAGTTGACTGACTGAAATAGAGTGTAGTGAGGAGTAGATCAACGAATCAAGGGTAATGCGCTGGTATGGTGATGAAAACAAGGCAATTGTTCATTAGCATGGTGATGATCCCAATGTTGCATGGTGACAAAACCAATGCAACATCTAGAATAAACTCATCTAGTCAAACTGAAGTGTCAACTGAAGAGAATATTCTTCAGGTGGAATATTCTCCTCTAAAATAGAATAGACTGGATAATGACTAATAAACAAGGAAAAAACCAAGAAAAATAAATCCTAGGTGTGTGTGAAGTAACTCCAACACCCCCCCTTGAACATCACTATGGTGAAAATAAAGAATGTGTCTTGTCAAATGAGGCCATGTTAGGTACCCAAATACAAATGATAAACTGAAATAAAGTGAGGAAAGAGGGAAAACCTCATGGGAACCCCCCCTGCTCAAGGTACAATGTATTTAAAAATAAGAACTATAGTTGCTATGAAATTGTCCTTACCTCCAAGGTGACTTTTTAGAGAATGTAACTTCTACTCAGTGAAGGTCTTGGTGAAGATGTCTATTGTCTATTTTGTTGAAGGACGTAATTGTAGGTTGATGATCCCCTTGTGTACTAAGTCCCAGATGTAGTGCATGTGGATATCGATGTGCCTCATTTGGTGCCTCTAAACTGGATCTCTGCAGAACTTTAGAGTTCTCTGGTTGTCACACCAAATGACGATCAACTAATGAAAGTGAATGCCCAACTTAGAGATAAATTGTTGTAGAATGTTGTGGGTGGGAGTCCCTCCTATGGAATTATCATTTAAGGGCTCTATTCATGCATGCAGAAAATGAACTTTTCAAAGGATTCTACTCCTTTCTATTCTCCCAACACAAAACCCCACATTCATGTAATACAAAGGTGAAAACAAGATTCGGTAACTCTACCTTGAGTCATTCATTTGATGTCGATCCCTTTCCTTTAACTCACTCTTTGATTGCAATCCTCCTCCCAAAGCTGACTTGCATTCACACATGAACAAAAAAAAATCTGCGAACATGCATTTCATATACTAATTGTTGGCTTAGTTATGAGAATATCATAAAATAAATATTCAAATTGAACACATGATATGGAAGGACAGGAAAAGTATTCCTTTTTGTATTAATCTTCACAAGAGTAAACTTACAATATGTGTTCGACACTGCTCCTCAAAACTGGTCCTGGGCTCCTCTTCAACTGTCCTCCAACTGCTTTTCTTTATACTTCTCTTTGCACAAGGATGGCTAAAGGTTGGGACAAGGGGAATGGTCAATTGGGTATAGTCTCTTTACTATGATTTTCCTCTTCTCAAATGGGACCCTTACCCCTTCTTTTATAGGCTAGAAGGATCTAGGTATTTGGTCGAATGACTGGCCATGCATGGCTGAAAGGTTTAGTTAACTTACCTAAAGTTGTGTGTTTTGTTAGAAAAAATTCTTTTTTCGTGCTTTTGTAGCTACACGCAGACTGTAGTGAGGCATCTAGCATGTACACTCATGTAGTAGTGGAGTAGGGCACGTGGGTCTTTAAAAAGGGTTTTTTTAAGCAGAGTTGTTCAATATTGGCTTGGCAAAGAAGGCATATGGGATAACATGATGTCATGTAAGTATGTTAGGTGAAAATTAGGTTTATAACAGATGCCCCCTAAGGTGTGAGGTCAAAAGAGCATCTAATGGCTGAAATACATTACCAATATTTATCAACATATCAAATCGGTGAGCCTAGCGACTAGAATTCGGGAGGTGTCATCTGCAAAATAACAATTTTCTCACCGAGGTGGGCATACCCATGCTAAGAATAAAATAAAATCATGTCTACCAATCAAATACACTGTATATCCATGTCATATAACTATATAAAGTGTAGCTACGAGAAATACACAACAGATCTACATCTCGAAATAAAAAAGATATATATTTATAGTATCCATCTTCTAGAAGATGATAAGGTCTGATGGTTGGAGATGAGGTCTTCAGAGATCGAGCATCAACTTCAAAATCTTCAAAACTTGGGTAGAAGTGTAATATGAGTGTACGAATTTACTACACAGAGGTCTTCGACATCTCATCGGTCATGGACTAGAGGATCTTGATGATCAGGTTGAGGGCTTTATGGATTTCAAAAAAAGACTTGATTGGACCTTAGGGATGGTCGGGCATAAGGGAAAGAGACAAAATGAAATTGGGCTAACTCAGGCTTGGTAAAAACTTCCCTTGGACCATAGCATGAAAAATGATGAGACTCAGGAAACATGATATTTTGACATAAGTTCACGATGCAGGAGGCACAACAAACTCTCCATATGTTTGGAAGAATAACCAAACGGAGGAGGACACAATTCTATGTAGCGATAAAATATTCCTAAGTTCATAGTAAATCCCAGGGCTTGATGAACAAACAGAAGGATATTATTTGTCCAAGGGTGACTCATTGTGATGCCAATAAAAAGAAAATACTTTTCCCTTCCTTTTTTTTGGGTATATTTGATTTTTTTTGTCGTTTTCAATAATTTTGGAAAGCTTGAAAATGAATAAAAGAATGTTATGTTACAAAGGAGGATCAAGTGTCACAAACATACTAGTTCTAAGTGCATGGAACACAGGGATGCTCAGAGCAAAGGGACATATGCAGGAAAAGGACACTCAAGAAAAATCCTCCAGGGGACAAAGGTGTCAAGATGCAGAGGAAAAGTGCTATAGGGCTTACATATAAGGTGTGCTTCAGATGGTTTAGTTGAGACCAACATGGAGCTAGAATTTAGACAAAAGACGTAGGTATGAAAATGCAGTTAACAAAACACACAATGGTAACGCCCTTCGATGTAATTTTAATGAGCCCATAAAAGGTAAGCTCGGGCATTTTTCATGTTTAGAGAGTCTAAAAAAATGTAAAAGGAGACTCCACTAGGGTACCTTTTTCGAAGATAGTCTAGTCGACTCGAAAAAGGGGTAAACTAGCACCAACCAGACGTCTATTCAAAACCATTTTAATGAGTGTGATAAAGACAAGGTCACTCGACAATTTTTTAATTTTTAAGGAGTCTGAAAAAATCTTAACTATGGACTTCCTCAGGAATGTTCTTCTGGACCATTTTAATGAGTGTGAAAGAATAAGGTCACGCGGTGATCTTTCCAATTTTAGGGAATCTGAAAAGAGATTTAACTAAGGACTCTGTGGGGGTTCCTTTTTCATAAATTTAGTCCCTCAAGCTGGAAAAAGGGTTAAAATTATACCTGAGAATACTCTTCTAGATAACCGAGGCCCCTAAACTATACCTTTGTTCATACAGTTGACCATCCAAACCGAAAAAGGGGTAAACTACTGTCGGACAGACGTGACTTCAAATTCTAGGTTAGTGAGCGTGAAAGGACACAAAATCGCTTGGCAATCTTTTCATGTTTAGAGGGTTTGAAAAGGGCTTAAAAGAAGACCCGTTAAGTATTGGGAGTCCCGAGGGTGAGGTCAAGAGTGATACAGAATTATGCCAATGAGGATCAAAATTGTAATCAGTCAAAGCTAGTAAGGACTCCTAGGCCTATAGTCATTTAGTGACAGCATGGACACCAAAATGCAACCAGGATCTACCTAGGGCACCCATGTTAAGGTAGGATCTACCACTAAATTACGACAATCCTAAAGAAGAAATGATGGTTCTGTGTCGCAATTCGGTTGGATCAATCGTATGGAAAAGTGGAAAAGACAAAAAGATGCAGGAAGTAGAGGTGGAATCCTAACTTAAATGCAACAAGTTGAAAAAATGACTTTTTACCAAAGGACCTTCAAGACGACCCAAATCTCCAAAAATTTTCCGCGTGTCCAAAGTAACACTTCTTGTGACAATCCAAAGATAACTCTTGAACCATGCTAAATGATTTTTTGTTTAGAAAAAATGACAAAAGGGTCTAAAAAATGACAAAAAGAGTCCAAAAAGTCTATAAATAGAAGCTGGCATCTCATTATCACCATTGTTAATTGAGAAATTGACTGAAAGCCAAAACTACCCCTTTGTGAAAAGAGTTGAGTCTGGGAGCTTCAATGGACGAAACGACCATCCGCTTGGACCAAGTAAGTACTTACTCACCCTTTTTGCATTCTAATTCTTTCTTTATGTATTTAAATTTAGTTTTTGGAGGGGCCTCGACCTTTTAAAAGGTCGTCCCTAATTCCACACGGGCTATTTTATGACATCCCAAGTGTACATGCGGGCAAAGGAAAAACTGCACGTGTGTACATGCTACTGTTAGCATTACAACCCACATGGACCCTTCATTTAATGTAAAAAAAAATTAAAAAGCAAGAGTTAATCCCTCCTGAATTGGGTTTTTGCAGGATGTATGTTCACTGGAGGGAAAGAGAGCATGAGGATATTAGTGCATTGGTTGGGGAGGACCATAATGTTGTTGCTACATTAATGCAATGTGGGTTGTTAAAAAAAATTCTATGTCCTTTCATGCGAGCACAACCTAGGCTATTGAATGCCTTGGTTGATTATTGGCATCTTGACACAAAGGCCTTTATGCTAGAGGGGCAGTCACTAGTTCCAACCATAGAGGATATATACTTTATGACTGGCCTCTCTAGGAGAGGGGAACCAGTCAATTTTTGTACTTTTCCCTCTGGGCATTACAACATATCGGAGTTGATTGGACTCCATTGTGAGGTGGGTATAGACAGAACGAGCTCACAAGTATCGATAAGCAAGATTTTAGACTTATCACTGCAAGTGATAGTGTTGCTCATCAGGCAGATTACTGGGTGTGCAGCTTTGCATCAGGCTTCCCGTGCACAAATGAATTATGCAGTTCAGTGCTTAAATGCACAATTTTTTTACTGGAGCACCACATTACTGGATTGTATGAAGAGGCAGCTAACAAATTGTCGGTTGTAGAATCAGAGGAAATTTGGATTTGGAACTATTATTTTCTCTTTCTTGTTTGAAAGAGTGCCTAGTTTCATCCCTCGAGAGGTGGTACGAGGGCACCAGGCTTCTCTTCCCGCGTTATGCAAATGGGTGGTGTTGTTGCCACGACAGGGGGGGAAGGACCATTGAGGCCTTTGATGAAAAAAAATTTTCTTGGTTTCCGCGATAGATCCTGGTCATAGAGGACTACCCTTATGCCGAGATCGACTTCTCTAGATATCCCAAGATGTCGGTACCTCCCGGAGAGAAGTGAGGAGAGATGGGTAAGGTTTATTTTTTGTTTTTTTTATATATATCATTTTTTTATACCAGATCATTTGACAAATATGTGTCTATTATGTGTAGATGTGGGGCCAGTACGATGAGTGGATTATGTGAGGAACAGGTGACTTCCTTAGCCAGAGGCTGCACCCGCCGCCACAGGGGGGCCAACAGCAGCAGGAAAGCTTCCATCTGGTGAGGATGAGAGAGTTCGAAGAGGAGTAGAGTGAAATTTTACCTCGTTCACTCACACAGTCCCCATGGCAGAGATTGAGGATCTTCCACCATATATGCAGCCTCACATAGTGGGGGTTCCGCGGATGTGGGTCCATTTTTTTTGGTGTTTGGAAAACGTCGTTGATCATTACAACAGGGCCCACAGGCCCCGTCCTTAGTTAGGCTGGACTTTTCACATGTCGAGGGCACTACTTGTATATTTTTTTGAGGGCATAAGACTTATGACTCGTTACTGGTCATATTTTTTAGGCGCTTGTGCCCACCTATGTACTCTGATGTTTTTGATATTATATATGGATTTTTATGTATTTTTATGTCTTATGGATTATATTTTCTTTAAAAATGTATTTATATGTGCATGTGTGTGTATTTCTTATATGTGTGCGAGATGCCAATCTAAAATTTGATTAGATAGAGTATCTGTGACTTGATTTAATCTCCTAGGAACATGAAAATATGTAATATAATCAAAGATTCCTTCTAAGAGACATACCCTAAGGAACTGTCAGTGTGAAGTAGGATCATGAACACGGTAGATTCGATTTAATTGAAACACAACTAGTTGAACATCTAAATAGACCCAGAGGTGAGAGATACCAAATGACAAAACATCACGAAGCAACTCAATAACTACATTGTATTCGGCGACGTTGTTTGTGGTGTCACCTAAACATATACCTCCTGAAGATAATAACTGGCCATGAGGTGTAAAAATTACCCAAGCTATGGAGGTAAGCCTTCGAGTGTGTTGGTTAGTGCCATCTATGTATCCAATGAACACCTCTGATTCACTTGACATCTGCCATAGTGATAAAAGATAACATAAAAAAATGACACATCCATGAAACCAAAAGAAACCAAAAAGTAATAGTACAAAGACTATACATATGTTACAAAAAGTTATCCAAGGTGACCTACCTAGGAGTAATACTTCTTGAGGTAGAGCCCATTTCTAGGCTCCGCCAAAGCATTTCCCTCAAAATATACCAGATATTAAGTGCTCTTTTTTATAACCCCTTTTATGATGAAAGGTCTGAACCACATGGGTTTGAACTTGCCTACCCCGAGGGGGTCCTTTTCTTAGTCATAGACTAGGACAAGGTCGCCTTTTGAGAAAATATGAGGACGAACGGACTGATCATACTGGCACTTGAAATTTTGTTTGTGAGTTTCATTAGCTAAGGCTGCATCATGATGTTGCTCATTGAGTTGTTCGAGATATAATAAACTCTCTTCAAGCAGTGAAGTGTCTGGAAATAACTTTATGGCCAGTTTTAAATATGGGATTTGGCATTCTATGGGCAAGACTGATTCCATCCCATAAATGAGTTGAAAAGGTGAGAAATTGGTTGCATTATTAATAGACATGCGTTAGGCCCATAATGTTGAGTATAACATCAAATGCCAATTTGACTTGGCTAAATTGATCATTCATTGTAGGATGGTCTTAAGAGATTTATTGATAGCTTCCACCTAACCATTCACTTGAGGGTAGTAGGGTGACGAGTGTTCTTGATGCAACCCAATTTTTGATGTTAACTTGGTCATCATTTGGTTCTAAAAGTGACTGCCATGGTCAGTGACAATCTCTCTCGGGACGTTGAACCTTGCTATAATCTGGTTAAACAAAAAGAGAGTTGCAATCTCTCCATCATCTTTAAACATTGTCATAGCTTTGACCCACTTTGTGAAGTAGTCGATGGATACAATGATATAATGGCTCCCCCTTGCTGAAGGAGGGTTTCATGTAGTGTAATAAATCCCCCACTTGATGAAGGGACCAACTGTGATGACAGGAAACATGGGAGTGGAATGTGCCCTCATCTTCTGATAGAAGATATAACACGGGTGGCACTTCTTGACTGATGCAATACAATCTTTGATTAGTGTCATCCAGAAGAAATCGGATCGTAAAATATTTTGGG
The DNA here is from genome assembly GCA_009831015.1 of Picea engelmannii. Taxonomy (NCBI): domain Eukaryota; kingdom Viridiplantae; phylum Streptophyta; class Pinopsida; order Pinales; family Pinaceae; genus Picea; species Picea engelmannii. Next base: position 1,091,458 of record ML776625.1, on the reverse strand, counting down.
TTGTTTCCAACTAGACAAATGACCTCCACATGCTCTAGCATGGAAATCATTAAGCAATATTTCCACTTCTTCATGAGTGAGGCACCGACGAAGGATACAATCTACACCTCAATGATAGAGAGTGTCCTCGAGGATGAGATAGTTCTTGGCCTGATGACATATATGGTGATGCTCATCATGATAAGTAGAGGCAGGGCACTTCAAATTCTGGAGACAAAGAAGTATATCTCCATACCAGGGGTCGGAAGATGCTATCAAAAGCTTATCTCCTCGAATAGGCAATTCTTCGGGCATAACATCACCTAACTCAACTGGAAGTTCAAAGATGATTTCCACAAAGACCAATGACTTTTTGGATTTCGCCAAAATGAAATATAAGACAAATTCTTGGAGGAAAACTATCCATCTATTGATCTTTCTTTCGATTACCCGTCATGTCAACACATATTGGAATGGATTCACAACGGTAATGATGGTGGTCTTACGAAACAAAACATAATGATGGAACCGTTGGACAGCATGGACTACCAAGTTTTTTGATATGAGAATAATTCAGTTCTGGTCCAACCAGTCCTCGACTCAAGTAATAAATCACATATTCTGAGAGAAAATCATACTCCTAAACTAAGACCTTGCCGATGGTTAACTCTACTGCAACCAAGTATAATAAAAAATCCTTGTTACAATTGGGTGGCCAAAGAAGAGGGGTAGTCATGAGGGCATGTTTCAACACTTCAAAGGAGTGTTGAGCGGCATCGTCCCAATCAAAAGGAACATCTTTCTTAAGTAAGGGAATAAAGCCTTTTGTAATCTCGACATAGTTTGCGATGAAATGCCGCAAAAAGTTCACTTTTCCCTGTAAACTTTGAAGTTGAAGGATTGTACATGGGGGAGGCCTTTGAACTATTGCCTCAACCTTGAGAGGATCGACCATCATCCCTGTAGTTGAAACTATGAAACCTAAGAGACGACCCGACATCATGCAAAAACTACATTTGTTAGGACTCAAGCGAATCCGAAAGTAGCGACATCACTCAAAGATAAGTCAGAGGTGTGTGGGATGATCAGTTCTCTTACGAGAGCGTGATGCTAAATCATCTAAGTAGGCCTTGATGATATGTTTGATATCATGGAAAGAAAAAGACATGGCCCACAGAAAGGTAGTGCCAACATTTTTCAGACCAAACGACATATTATGATACGTGAATGTACCCCATGGACAAATGAATGTTGTTTTATGTTGGTCTTCGGGTTTGATTTGTATATGATTATATCCCGAAAAACCATCCATGAAAGAAAAGGCCTCGCAAATTGTGCATTCATCGACTATCTGGTCAATAAATGGTGTGGGGCAATTATCTTTTGGACAGGCCTTATTCAAATCACGGAATTATGTACATACACAAATCGTACCCTATTTTTTGTTAACCGGCATGGGGTTTGACACCCATTGGGTAAAATGGATGGGGTAGATAAAACTTGCCTTGAGCAATTTCTCCACTTCAACCTTAATAGTTGTTTCTTTCTTAGATTAACTAGATGAAGCTTCTGTTGAACCAGCTTATCGTCAAGATAAGTCATGATTTCATGTTCAACAAATTTTGGATCGATCCCTAGCATTTCCTTGTAAGACCAAGCAAAAAATTCGCAGAATTCCTTAAATAAATCTGTGTATATTTGAATCTCTTTGAGGGAACAGTCAGCTCTGACAAAAAAATTATCCACAATGCCAAGGGTTCTGGAGATGTTTATAGGTATAGTTTCAACGATGGTTTCCATATTACCCTTGGCATAAAAAAATGTGTAGCCAAAGGATTAATTGGACAATATGTATCTCCAGTCATAGTCAAGGTGAATTCCCTTGCCTCAATTCTTCTTATCTCTGGGAGGAAGTAATATTTGTGATGGAGATCATCCCAGGATTTGTCCAGACTAGTCATTACTTCCATGATTTCTTCATCTGAGGGAAAGACTAAGTCTAAAGAATCTGTATCAGTGGGGGAACTTTGAGCCCAAATAGGCTCTAGAATTGGATCTAACTCTTGTGTGGGAGTTGGATCGGGGTCAGTGGAAGCTTGTTGGACTAAAGAGTATGATACTTATGCCACAGACAAGGGCATGGACATACCATGGTGCCCTGTCCCTTCCATCGTGACCGATGGGGGAGGAATAATCCACAGATCGTTGAAGTAAGTTGTTCAAAATGATGAAACTTGGAAAACCTCAACCTTATGGTGGTCAGATATGAACTTAACATCACCTTGAGGAGGTGGGTATTTGAAAGTTCCCATCAAAGTTGGGCACAAACCAACCCCTATGTTGACGACATCCAATTAAGGGTTATCAATCATTGGGACCACGAAAACCCCCAATGAAGGGTCGGGATGGGAGAAATACAACTGATCAATGGTCACAATCCGGCCCTTGTGTGGAAACAACAAGACCCAAAAAAATGTAGCAACTACTGCTTGCATAGAATAGGTCCAATTCCTTCCTAACAAGAGATTGTAGTCGAGATATGCGCAAGGATGATTTTAGGGGCTAAATTTCGCTCATGGGCTAATTTTCCATGGTTTTTCAAAAAATGAGATTCGCTATTTTAAAAATTATTCGCCCAAATTCTATATGATAAAATTATTTTACCTTAAAAATAGCCAAAATTTTATAAAAACTATATAAAATACTTAGAAGTTTGAATATTTTTACAAAAATATTTCCAAACATTTATAGTTGACATATGAAGGATTAGTAATATTCACCAAGGTTTCTACATTTTAAAATAAGTTTCCATCCTTAAAATCATCCCTGGATATTCGTCAACCACTTGAACCTCGACACACATAGTTTTCCCTCCTAATTGCATGGGAAAAGAGGGGATAATTCCATGTGGTCCGAACGAATGACCATCGAAAGAAGTAAGAAGAGTAGCTGATAGAGACAAAATGGGATGGTCAATGGCTTTCCAACATGCCAAAGACATTACATATGTCGAGGCACCCTCATCAACCACCATGCAAAAAAAGTTCTGAGTAAACGTTTTCGTGGTGTAAGCCATGAATATTTGGAATTCTACGTGGTAAGGAATACGAGGTTTTAAGTCAGTCGTATCAAGCATGATCGTACCTGGATTAGAAGTCTCAGTGGATCCTAAAGCAACTAACAAAGACTTTATCTGGGAAGGGCATCTTTGGAGGACTTCCAAAGTGGACATCGCATAAGGGATTTGAGACAAATCCTCCACCACAGAGTAATTTTGGGTGGCCCTTGCATTTGTGTTGTGAGAAGATTTTTTAAATGCACCTTTTGGGATGCATGTCATGGTTTCGCCCAATGTCTTCTCAATCTGGAGAGGAAGAGATGGGGTTTCAACTTTTTTACCTTTCTCAGAGGTGCTTGTCTTGCTGTAATCATGTGCTCTAGTCGATATATAGGCATCACCTTTCATCATATACACATTCATGAATGCAGGATTGTTTGAAGACAGAGGGGGTCCTTGACTTCCCCCTTCTGCGCTTGTAGAGGCTTGAGTTAGATTTTGGCCATGTTGAAACGGGTTTGTTAACACAGTAGGATGTTGTTGTGACAATAACTTTTGGGCCTTTGTAAGCCAAGGGCATTGGTGAGTCGAGTGGTCTTCCGCACATATATTACACGGATACCTCGACTTCCTTTTTTCTTTGTTTCCCCCACCAACATTATTAGTGGGTTTCTTATCCCATTTACCCTTTTTATGTTGTTTTTTCTTTCCATCAGGCTGATGGGTGACCTTTGGATTTTTCAATTGCACACTATATACATCCGACATTTGGGTAGGGGGAGTAGCCAGAATAGTAGTTTGGTTGGCTGTTGTATGTTGGATAGAGAATTGCTGCAATTGTTTCGTCAGTTGTTCAACGGGATTTGTTTGTGTTGAACCAACAATACCATCAGCATGTGGTCCAACTCTCTATCTATTTTTATCAAGTATTGATTGTGGAACATATGGAAATATCTCGTACAGTAGACCATACTAAGAATAGATTAGCTCAAGTTGTTGAGTTCTCATGATTGCATCTTCTTCGGAAAACACTCCTCACATTGTGATGTCTTTGGATAATTGTGGGACCAAAGACTTAAGGAACCACTCTAGAAGGAATTTTGGTGGGACTGGCACCTTAATCAAACTCTTCCGACATCTCCACTCTCAGATGTGATCAGAGATATGGTATGCTTTTGTCTGTTTAAAATTGGCTAGCAATTTTGTGCTAGTGTCATATCTCACAGGTAATTGGAAATGGTTTAGGAAATCCATTGCCAATTCGTCGAAGGAAGAGTATCTTGAGTGGTTGAGCTCAATGTACCATTTCACAGCACTCTCAATGAGAGTACATTGAAACAATCACAATTGTACTGAGTCATATTTCAACGAATTAGATGAGCCCCAAAGGTGAAAAGTAGTCACATGATCTACTAGATTTTCATTAGTCTTGGCTTCAAACTTTGGTATGTCCGAAGGAAACTTCATTGGCATTGGAGGCCAACATGGATCGTGACAGGTAGTGTTGTTCAACAACCTTGTTAAGTCTGGAAAATGCAAGGTTTCTAGGAAAGGTAGTTTGGGTTGTTGGTGATAACCATGGAAACAGGGGCCTAGGGTTTGACTAGCACCAGGTTGCCAGAAAAAGTTGGGTTTTTTGCCAAGGTTCTGGTAAAAACAATGGCCATGACCAGTGTATGTATTTTGTGTTTGAGGAGACATCATCGGTTGATTCCAAAAATAGGACGTAGATGGTTGGGCGTGCATTACATTTGGAGGAATTTGGGAAGGGTTTCCCCATGCTGATCCCATGGGCATAGGTATTGCACCTTTCTTGGGGTTCCATTGGTTGTGAAATGAATTTCCCCATATTGGCATTCCTAATGAGGGAATTGATCCCTGCCAAGAATTCCAAGGTCTTGATGCAGAAGAAGTTCCTAGGTTTTCTCTCTGTGCAAGAATAGTACCCTGCATAGGATTAGGTTGTCTATAACCGGGGTTTCCCCCAGTCAAGAAAGTAGTTGAAGAGAAAGCGTTGTTACCAAATGGACCGAAAAAAGAAAACAGTGTCGAACTTATTGGCATATTATGATAAGGTGGTCCTTGAATCCTTGCTCCAAATGAACTATGGTGCGTGTTTGACCCGACGGATTGCTGGTGGGTACCAGCGAGAGAAGAGGATGAAGGAGGTATATGACCTACCCATTAAGGGAAAGCATTAGAGGGATATGAAGTGCCCCCCATGGATCCTTGTAGAGGAGTGTTAGAGCTCCCTACCCCCAGACCTAAAGTTTGTATAATGGAGTAGGATAGTACAGGGCTTATACCTGATCTAGGCATCCTGTATGAGAACGGAGGGCCAGTCACACTCTGTGTGAAAGGAGCAGTTGTCGCTGCTAAAGACAATATTGGACCACTGCTCAAGGTAGAGGCAGTCGATATGATGGTGTCTTGGACCAACAACGATGTTTTAGGAGGAGGAACACCCCCTGTGGTGACAACCATAGTGGGAATAAAAGAATTCCTAGAAGAAGTGGCAACATTTGTTTCCATTGTTGTGTGTGACACTGTATGACGCCCGTAAGGATAAATTTGTATGATGATGGGTGTTGAAAGATCAGTGGTTGGAGTTTTGGGTGGATCGGTAGATTTTTCTCGAAGGTCTGAAATATTTAGTTCCTTCGAATGTTGGTCGGGCACAATTTCCTGTGACCCGGTCTCTTCAAAAGAGCCTTTTTGGTCTAGCTTTCTCCTTAGCAGTGGCGGGGGTGGCTCTAGTGTAATCAGTGGTAGACCAAGAAGCCTTCGTTACCAGTGGAGCTCGTGATCCTCCACTGTGTGAGAATATCAAAGACATAGTAGGGATTTCTATTCATTCAAAAACAACACACACAAGAAAAAGTCCCTACGAGAGAAAACAAGCAATGACTAAACTATTTGGAAGAATAGTTACAACAACCAACACTAGAGAAACTTATCGGTGCAAGTGAAACTTGAAAATGGAAGCACCCTTTGGGTATACTATGAAAAGTGTGGCCCAATGTCTGTCCTAGGTACTGCAATCTGCCCTCAAAGTCACCTATGTAAGTCCCTAAAATAATGGCAACTAGGTTGTCAACACGTGAACAGTCACCAAGTGGGTACAATCGATAGTTAGGTGGACCGCAATGAGAAGGGTATCAAGTCCAAAACCTATCAAGGGTATTGAAAGAAAGTGGTCTGGAAGACAATTGAGGACCTTGAATGGATTTGAGACCCATGAAGCTTCATGGAAAATGCAATCGTCGGAATCCCAAAACAAGCCCCTTACATGTGTTCCCCACTACGCTTGGTCTGACTTTGGAGGGGTTATCTCTGCTACCTTTCCGCATGCGACCTCGTGTTTATCCCTTGTGTTAGAGGGGGGTCCCAAATAAATTTCACGATATTGGACTTTTAACACTCCCTATCACAGACTCTTATGTATGTTTTGCAGCCTTGAAGAGTTTGCTCTCCAACCTAAATCAAGGCTCTAGCCTAGACTAATTGATGGACCCTACAAACATAAAGTCTAGTTGATTTTAATTAATCGTTATTTTTTTATGGTTTGTCTTAAGTCAAAGGTTATGAAAGTGAAACTAATGATGTTTCAAGAAACGAAAGAAAAGATAAAAAGAAAGCTGGAAACAAAATAACTTCTTCATGACACAATTCTTAATCAACTTTTCAAACTAAATTTTTTTCTAAGATCTTTGAACAACAAACTCAAAATAGGATTTCGCTAGACTATGAGCTACTTATTGTCCGAAGTAAATAGCCAAGAACTTATGAAAGAAAAAATTTTCTTGGTTATTAATGCAAACCAACAACTACTTAACCAAACTAAGAAATAAAAGAGTTTTTTTTTATTATTTAATGCTCCCAAGGAAAAAAGGAAAAATAATGACAAGTAAATACCAAGAAAACTTCTGGCCTAAGTGCAGATTGAAAATAATTACTGACAATAACACACAAACTGATGAAAGAAGACTCTCACACTTGTATAAAAACCCTATGAAAGAAAACAAATTTTAGGAAAACTTTTTAATGAAAAAGAAAGGTATTGTTGTGATCAGACCTAAGTTGTTGACTGCTATGATGGAGGCCAAGAAAATTGAGAGGTATAACTCTTGACAAGGAAAAGGATGACTACCTTTCCTTAAACAAAAAATTTCTCAACAGGCATGCTATTGACAGTTCAACAACCAACGTGTGCATGCGAGTTGTGTAAGGTCAGATCGCATGTACATGCATGAGGACCTTATGCAGGACGTTTGTACCTTTGCAACTCTTCAAAAAATCAAAAGACAAGCAATCAAGCATTGGCAGAGACTACTAGTATTGAGAACCAGAATCTCTTAAAGACTCAGAAACTTACTTTGTCAGAAAAGAAAAAACAATTCAAGTAAAATTTCATAGAACAAAACCAATATGAGATGGTACCTAAGATACAAACTGCAAAAATAGAGATCAGAGTGAGATTCACAAAACCCTTGAGAAGAATCATTTTTGACAGGGAAGAGGATGTCTGCCTCTTTAATAAAACAAAATTGAACCTAGCCATGCTACTGTTACTTCATCAACTAGAGTGTCCACCCGGGTTGTGTGAAGGTTGTGCATGTGTACACGCATGCAAGCTTTATATAGGTCACATGTACCTCTTTTACTTCCCGTAAAATAAAATGCAACCAAGCAAAGTAAGCAGGAAGAAATGGTATGGAAGACCAAAATCCATGCTAGCTCAGGTTTTTGCAGAAACTCTAAAAACAAGTAATGAAACAAATTTTTAAAAAATACCCAAAAGGGACTCCCATAAAACCCTAGAGATCGCCAGTATGGTCACCAATTCGGTTGTGAGTGGGAATCCCTCCTATGGACTTATCATTTAAGGGCTCTAATCATGGATGTATAAAATGACCATTTCAAAGGCTTCTACTCCTTCCTATTCTCCCAACACAAAACCCCACATTCATGTAATACAAAGGTGAAAACAAGATTCAGTAACTCTACCTTGATTCCTTCGTTTGATGTTGATCCCTTTTATTTCACTTTCTCTTTGATTGCAAGCCTCCTCCCAAATATGACCTACATTCACACATGAACAAAAAAAAAGTTGTGAACATGCATTTCATATACTAATTGTTGGGTTAGTTGTGAGAATATCATAAAATAAATATTCAACTTGAACACATGATATGGCGGGATGGGAAAAGTATTCTTTTTTGTATTAATCTTCACAAGAGTAAACTTACAATATGTGGTTGACACTACTCCTTGAAACTAGTCCTGGGCTCCTCTTCAACTGTCCTCCAACTGCTTTTCTTTATACTTCTCTTTGCACAAGCATGGCTAAAGGTTGGGACAAGGGGAATGCTCAATTGGGTATAGTCTCTTTACTATGATTTTCCTCTTCTTAAATGGGACCCTTACCCCTTCTTTTATAGGTTATAAGGAGCTAGGTATTTGGTCGAATGACTGACCATGTATGGCTGAAAGGTTTAGTTAACTTACCCAAAGTTGTGTGTTTCGTCAGCAACTTTCATTTTTTTGTGCTTTTGTAGGTACACGTGGGTTGTAGTGAGGCAGATAGCGTGTACACTCGTGTAGTAGTGGAGTAGGGCACGTGGGCCTTTAAAAAGGTTTTTTTTAAGAAGAGGTTTTCAGTACTGGCTTGGAAAAGAAGGCATATGGGATGGTCTGATGTTAGGTAAGTATGTTTGATGCAAATTAGGGTTATAACATAGCCACATATCCTAAATGGTTATGCTAACTACCCCTTTGTACTCCTCCTCGGCTGAAGATAGAGAAATGGAAGCTTGCTTCTTGTTCGACCAACAGATAGGCTTGAAACCAAGACTGAGTGAGTAACCAGATGTGTACTTGCGATCAATGTTATCACTAGCCCAGTCAGAATCAATAAACCCAATGAGATATAATGTAGAGTCTATTTCATAATGAATCCCAAAGGTGATGGTTCCCTACACGTATCGAAGGATACACTTTGGAGCCTTCCAATGTAGCTCATGTGGCTGCTTCATGAACTTGGAAACTACGCTAACTTCATAGGATAGGTATGGTCTAGAGTGTGTGAGAAGCAACAATATCCCCACTGGAAGTATGTATAGTGTTATTTCAACCAATGGAGTGTCCCTACCATCCTCAAGTTTGACTCCTGATAGGAAAGGAGTCAGAGAAGACTTGCAATCTTTCATGTGAAATGTCTCAAGGAGATCTCAAGCATACTTGGCCTAAGACATTTTGATACCTTTTGCATCTTGATTGATCTAAATTCCAAGGAAGAAGTGTAGAGGACTCATGCCCGTCATCAAAAACTTGTCATATAAAATCTTCTTGACTGCAACAATCGTTGAAGTCGAGCAACCAGTGATCAACAAATCATCAACACACAAAACTAAGAGTAGAAGTGAATCATATCATCTTGAGCATGTAGACATTCAGTTCTGATTTACAACGTACAAATTTATATGACAATAGGTAGGATTCCATCATGGCATACCATGCCCTCGGGGCCTCCTTGATGCCACAAAGCGACTTCTTCAGTCGACAAACCAAAGATGAGTCATACCATGAAGAAATGCATTATTCATTTGCATCTTATGGACTTTACATCCCTTGGATATCACAATTGAGAGTGCCAATCATATGGAATCCATCTTCACTAGTGGAGTGAAGGTCTCATCATAGTCAATACCATGCACATGCTGAAAGCCTTTCGAAACAAGCCTATATTTGTATCTGCTAATCTTTCCATCCACTACACTCTTGGTCCTGTAGACCCATCTAGATTTGACATGTTTCCTTCCAGAAGAAAGGGGAACTAGATCCCAAGTCTGGTTCTCGAGGAGAGAGCTCTACTCCTCCTGCATTGCAGATTAACAAAAGGAATTTCAAGCAACCTCACCATAAAACTATGGATCTAAATACTGAACCAAGAAAATATTCTTGGAGGGCAATGGTTCAGTGGCAGTGAGTTCAATAGGAGGCTCCTCAAAATTAGATCAGTTCTTCCTATTATTATTTGGATCACCAACAAGATCCCCTGCACCCTGAAGAATAGTTTGTGCCCACTTGGGCCTCTGCTCTAGCTCTGCATCTGCATATGGATTCTTTGGCTCTACATCTGATTATACTGACTAAGTATCTTAATCATCTGAGTCCTCCAAATCATAAATCTCATCTGAAGAAGATTTGGCATGTGCATTCTCATCATATCGGACAGGTGGAAGAATGAAGGTGGTTGCATGCAGCTGCTGAGGTAGATGTGACACACTTTCCTTGAATTGGAAACTTCACTCAATGATGAGCCGGTCCTAGGAAATATCAATAATTTTGTATCCCTTCACACCATCTGGATATCCAACAAAAATACACTCATTTCTTTGTGTATCAAGTGCCTTCCTCTTTTCAGACGGAATCTGGGCCCGTGCATGTGAACCGAAGATATGAAAGTGGTTCACTTTCAGTTTGAGGCCACTCCAAGCCTCGTAGGGGGTCTTATCATTGACAAATATATGGGGAGATCTATTTTGTATGTATGTTGCACAATTAAGTTCTTTGGTCCATAGTCTTTATGGTAGTGACTTCGCATGCAGCATGCAAGATGCCATTTCTTTAAGAGATATGTTTTTCTCTCAGCAAGTTTGTTTTGTTGCAGAGTATAAAGAACTATGTGTTGCAATTGAATCCCTGCCTCATGATATAGATTCTAGATCTCATGATTGAAATACTCTCCCCTATTATCAGTTCATAGAACTTTGATTTTCTTTCCTGAAGGTGTCTCAACCAGAGCCTTAAAATACTTGAGGTGTTTAAAGACCTTAGATTTTTTCCTGAGAAAGTAAATCCATGTAAAATGTGAGAAATCATAAACAAAAATGAGAAAAAACCTCATTTTTTTGATAGATGGATGCGGAAAAGGACCCATGAGGTCACTATGGATCAGATCTAAAGGCGTGAAATCTCTCTGAGACTTTCCTTTGTCAAATTTCTCTTGAGGATGTTTTCCAAGAACACATCCCTCACATACTCCCTTGGAGAAATGGATGGTCAGTAGACCATCAACTAATATTTTATTTCTAAGGTGTTTCATATATCTGAAATTCAAATGTCCAAACCTTTTGTGCCATATCCTACTACTTTCATCAACATGGGTAATATAGTTCAATAAATTCAGAAAATGTATACAATATAGATTGATGATTTACCTCACTAGTAGAAACTTTGGAGTTTGTTTGCATGTCATAGATTTCCACTTCATTTGGTGAGAATATGACTTTCTTTCCGGTGCTAGAATTTTTCATATGATACAAGGAGAGAAGGTTGACATAAACTTTGGGAACATGAAACACATTCTTGAAGATTTTGTTGGTGAGTTCAATCCATTCTTTGCTAGTGACTTCGACTGGAGAGTTGTCCCCCATCAGAATAGGAGTACCTTTGCATGCATCCAATGAAGAATAGACTACTTTTTTGGCATCCATGTGATGTGATTCTCCTGAATATACAATCCAAGCATCAACAGAGGAGTTCATGGAAATCAAGGCATTGTTGGATTACTGAGAGGGGGGGTGAATCAGTAATAGAGAAATTATATTCCCTTTTAAACCAAATAATCCCAATGTTATATCAATGTAGAATTATCATCCAATAATGAGCAATGAACAAATGAAAAATCATACGCATACACAATACACTAGTGTTTTACGTGGAAATCCAAAGTGAGAGAAAACCATGGAATTCTTTTTCTTATATGTCGTGAAGAATTACATTCATTGGAAGCACCAACTTCCTTTGTTTTCCAGCTACAAATGGAAGGAGGCTCCAACCCCTAGTTTCTCAGGCTACAACCTGAGGGAAGCTCCAACTCTCCAATTCTATGGCTACAACCAGAGGGATTCTACAACCCCCTATGTTCTTCGGATCCAACTGGAAGGTGGCTACAACCACCTGTCCTTGCCCCATCCAACCACCCTGATGTATAAATAGAATGATGGAACCACCGACACACTATCACTATGAGATATATTGTTGTAAACCTATACCAATAAACCTGAACCATGCATCAACCATGCATCAACCTATACCATAAAAAATTGCATCAACCATGCACCAACCTATACCAAACAACCTGTAATCAACATGTACCATAAACAAGTGAAACCAACCATCTACCAAGTATGTATCAATCAAGTGTCAACTACTCATCAACTATGACTCATCAATATGTACCAACATCATGAACTATACAACTCATGTATGTGTCAAATAATCAACTACTTGTCTCAATCATGTACCCAACATGTACCTTAACCAAAATCCCTCATCAATTTCATCATCCAAATATGAATTGTAACTATGTAATATACCTGTTGTATATGATGACATACCTGCAAACCTTCATTAAATTTAAAAAAAAGAGACTAGCATTTTCATCAAACTTTTCTTTAGTCTCACATGACTAGTGTTGGTTGTGGAGCCTGATTATCTTCCTAATTCAGAGATCTTTTACTTTCAGTCATGCTTATACACTATGAAGTATTTACACCCCATAAGTATGTACACTCTTCCATGCGGGGGAGTGCAGAGGGGGGGTACCCCCTCTGCGGGGTTCGGGGGGGCTATCTCCCCGGCTGGGAGGTCTGGGGGTAAGCGGGGGTTCGGGGGTGAATCCCTCGAAGGAAAAATTTCCTTGTAAATGTATATAGTAATTTCAATGTAAATATGGACCGTTCATTATAAGGTCGCAGATCTAACAGTAGAAATTATGTTAAGGTTTTTTTCCCTAGAAGGAAACCCTCTTTTATGAGGGAAATGTATTGCGACTATGGTTGATGGAAAATATTGAATTCTAAGATAGGAGACTGTGAGAGAAAGAAGAGGAAGTTACAGCGGGTTTGTTGTAGGTTGTATCCATTTATATGCTAGATAATAATAAAGGAAGGACCTGACAATTTCACTGGTGGACATAGCCCACACTGGGTGAACCACGTAAATCTATGTCTCTATTGTATTGTGTATCTTCTATGTTTTGTTTCCACATTTGTTTTATTTTATTGCTCCACGGTCTTGTTTTTATAACAATTGGTATCAGAGCGAAAGGTAACTCATAGGAAAAGAGGGTTCTTGGTTCGAGTGGGAGCAATGTCAGAAGATGGAAAGTTTAGGGTTGAGAAATTTAACGGCCAAAACTACCAGTTATGGAAGATGTAGATGGAAGACTATCTATATCAAAAGGATTTTTTCCTACCATTGGGAGAAATAGCAAAGAATTTGGCAACTACAAAGGAAGAAGAATGGGATATTCTTGATAGAAAGTCTCTAGGAACGATATGGCTGAGCTTGGCAGCATTGGTGGCTTTCAATATTTTGAAAGAAAAGACAACGAAGGTTCTGATGGATGCGTTGGCTAAACTATCTGAAAAACCCTCGACGTTTAACAAGGTATTTCCAATGAAGAGATTATTTAATATTAATATGTCAAAAGGTAGGTCTGTTGCAAATCATTTAAATGATTTTAATACGGTTACTAATCAAGTAAGTTTTGTAAAAGTGGACTTTGATGATGAGGTCAGGGCTCTTATAATATTGTGCTCATTGCTAGAAAGATGGAACGGCTTGGTCATGGTTGTAAGTAACTATGTCTCTGGTCAAATACTTTAAAATTTGATGATGTTGTTGGTGTTATCCTTAGTGAGGAAATGTGACAGAAAAGCACAGGTGAGACATCAGGAAATGCATTGAACATGGAGAACAGGGGAAGACAAAAGGATAGAGGAATGGGTTTCGGGAACCGTGGGAATTGTAGGAAGGGAAGATCCAAATCTAGACTTGGAAATATAGAGTGTTGGAATTATGGGAAGAAAGGACATCTAAAGAAAGACTGCAGAGCTCCAAAGAATCAAAGAGATGGACAACAAGAGATAAATCAGGAAGCAGATGTAATAGGTGATGTGTTACAAGATGCTTTGATTCTTTCTATAGATAATATTTCTGAGTCTTGGGTAGTTGATTCAGGGGCTTCATTTCATGCCACACCCCATAGGAAACATTTTCTAGATTATGTTCAAGGTGATTTTAGACAGGTTCATTTGGGTGACGATGCACCATGCAAAATTGTTGGAATGGGAAAGGTAAAAATAAAGCAATGCAATGGAAACCAATGGTTGTTGAAAGAGGTAAGACATGTTCTATATTTAAGGAAAAAACTAATTTAAACAGGGAAGTTGGCAAGTGAAGGTTGTATATCCATATTTATAGATAAGATGTGGAAGGTCATCAAATGATCATTGGTGATAGCGAAAGGAGAAAAAGTAGGTACATTGTATTTATGTATTGGTAATACTGAATCTTCTATTGCTTTAGCTTCTACATGAGTGGATACAACATTGTGGCATCATAGGCTTAGACACATGAGTGAGAAAGGGATGCAGATACTTCACAAAATAAATTTGTTGCCAGATCTTAAACAAATTGATTTGGACTTCTATGAGCATTGTGTTTAAGGAAAACATAAGAGAGTCATATTTCTTAGAGTCGGAAAAGAAAAGAAGAGTGAAAGGTTAGAGCTTGTGCATACATATGTATGGGGACCAACTTAGGTATCATCTCTTAGTGGCTCCCATTATTATGTTACTTTTATTGATGATGCAACTAGAAAAAATTGGGTTTATTGCATTCGACAAAAATCTGATGTTTTTGATACTTTTAAGAAATGGAAAGCTTTGGTTGAGAATGAGATAGGAAATAAGTTGAAGTGTCTCAGATCAGATAATGGAGGTGAATATTGCAGCAAGGATTTTGATTATTACTATTCATACCATGGGATTTGTAGAGAGAAGACAGTTCCATGAACACCACAAGAAAATGGTGTGTCAGAAAGGATGAACAGGACAATCATGGAGCGTGCAAGGAGTATGAGATTTCATGTTGGTTTTCCCTTACAGTTTTGGGCAGATGTTGTAGATACTTTTGTTTACTTAATAAACAAAGGACCTTCAATCTCTTTGGATGGTAGAATTCTAGAGGAGGAATAGATAGGAAAAAAGGTAAACTATTCTTTTTTGAAAACTTTCAGTTGTGAAGGTAAACTATTCTTTTTTGAAAACTTTCGGTTGTGAAGGAAAAATCCAAGAAGTGTACCTTTATTGGATATGGTGTTAATGATTTTGGTTATCACTTATGGGATTATGAAAATAACAAAATCATTAGGAGTAGATATGTCATATTCAATGAGAAGGTCATGTACAAATATCAGTTGCATGGAAAGAAATAGAAAGAAGAAAAACAAGAATACATAGTGCTTGATGAGATCACTGAAAAATAAATTCGAAAGGAACCAGAAAATCAAAATGTACAACAACAGGAGTAGAAGGTACCTCAAACACCTACAAGTGTTGTTAGAAAATCTACCAGGTAAAGTATACCCCCTGAACGATACTCTCCTTCATTGTATTATTTATTGTTGACTAATTCTGGTGAACCAGAATGTTATGAAGAGCCAATGAAGGTAGACACCAAAGGGAAGTGGGAGCAAGGCATGAAAGAGGAAATGGATTCCTTGGTAAATAACCATACTTGGGACTTGGTTCAGTTGCCTACAGGAAAAAGAGCATTGCAGAATAAATGGGTTTACAAGTTGAAGGAAGAAGATGGAGGAGAAAAG